>MKEJ01003634.1:0-12448 GCA_001753735.1 Embelia ribes
TTTATGTCTTATAATTTAAGCAAACTTCATTGCAGCACAAACCTAATGTACATTGAATTATATGAAAAAATTTCGGGTCGTTGCAAGTTGCCACACCTTCAACGGAAATACCACCGCTCCAAACTCGAGATCATGAGTTGGGTAATTATTCTCATGAACCTTCAAATGCCTCAACGCATAGGCTACAACCTTTCTGAGTTGCATCAATATGCAACATAGTCCTTCTTTCGATGCATCGCAATACACCTTGTTGCCAAGCCCTTGCTCTGGAATAATGGGAATAGGAGCCAAGGTGAGCAAATCCATAAGTTGTAGAAAAGACTCCTTGCACTTCGCATCCCACTCAAACTTCAATGCCTTGCGAGTAAGCCTTGTAATCATGGCTGCCAATCAAGAAAAGTCTTGAATGAACCATCTATAGTACCCGACCAATCCCAAGAAATTGCGAATCTTAAACACAAACTTAGGATGCTCTGAATTCATCACCGCCTCAACCTTCACCGGATTCACAGCAACTTCGCCTTCTGAAACCACATGCCTGAAATTTGTATATTTTTCAAAATTTTGTAATCATAAAAAATAATTTATTTTAATTTTAAATTATTGGGGCAACAAACTCAATCTTTTTTATGATGACAATCTTTTTTGTTAAAATTAAACAATTTTTTATTCAAATAAGGGCATAATGTGCTAATATTTAATTTTTTCCTTTTTTTAATTTAAATGTTCAACATGTTATAGCATATTTGTTAGGCACATAAGTCGAGCAATGTGTAATGCAAATGACTATGTGCAATGATACAACTAAGATATACTTACAACATTTCAATAATATAATCAAAGAGCAAAATATGAAACATAAACAAAATCACATAAGTTTAAGGACACTATAAAACAAACATAGAAGTTCAAAACATGAACAACACACTAAAAATCTCAAACAACCTAAGGTTAAATGAACAACCACTTGAACAAGTATGATAAAAATAAGAACATAAACATAAACCTAAGCAAATGATAATAACGAATAACAACATCAAGGAAATTCCCCGTAGATAGTGAATCTATAGCAACACAAGTTTTCTTCCCCATTGTCATCGTCAAAAAGCGAATCAATCGGAGGTCTTAGACACTAGCTTCTCATCGTCACTGGAAGGATCATGAGCTGTGAAAGCCTCATGCGCAGGCATGCCCTGAGTGGCACGAAGATGATCATATAGTGCAATCTGATGCACCTTGTTAAGCTTGTACTCTTGCTGTCGTCATCGACCATTGTGAATAATAAGGTTCCAAATCTTTATCATCCAGGAAGTAGAGTTATGGCGATAACGAGAAGGACGAACAATGTTGAAATCAACAACAGAAGGATGAGACTCACGACGTGGAGGAGAAGTGGGAGGAGGAAGAGAAGGTGGATGAAAAACTTCTGAGGGTATAGCCCCCTCATTGTTAGCAAGAGCTGCCCGCACTAACGCTAACCCAATGAGCTAGGATCCCAAAAATATGAGCTTGCTTATGGGAAGTAATAGTGATAGCACTAATGGGGGAGATAGTAAAATAGGTAAAAGGAATATGGAAATGTTGAAATAGAGATATAAGAGCAAACCCGTAAGGAAGTCTTAGGGACGAAGAACTAATGCTCTTATGCATGTGAAACATAAAAGCGCCCGCAAAATCATATTGAAATCGATGCTTAAAAGCATAGATATAGAATATTTGGTGATTTGTCACCATGTCTTTTGAACTTTTCTAAGGGAACAAAATCCGAAGAATAGTTCTATGAGTTAGAAACTCTTGAAAAAATAGGCAATTAGAAGGCCAATCCTGCCTATCAAGTTTAGGAACAGTACCTGGCAGAAAAAGATCATTCAAAATATCTTCACCAGTAGTAATTGTCCCCAATCAGTGTCAAGACCACCAAATAAAATATTGCCTTGACCAAAATCAAATAGATGCCTAACTTCCTCTTTCAACATCGTGAGATTCATCCAAGCGATGCGGGAAATGAAACTAACATGACGATGATTATGAAATTTAACATCAAGATTTTAATAAAAATCTTGCACAAGATTAGAATAACTGGTAAGTTGAATATCACAAAGTGTACGAAAACCGAGTTGGGTAAGCCAATGAACAAAAAAATAGCCCGAGTTTAGCCATTAATGGACCAAGATCAAGATAATGAGGTTGAATGACAATACGAATAGAAATGTTAGTGTTATACCTTTCTTTATGTACCAGTGAGCGGAAACGCGGATTGTGTAGTAGTGGAACCTTTAGTAGAGGAATAGGATCCGGAGAAGGAACCTTGGGTGGTTAAAGCAGCACCGCTGCGGTGACGTATTGGTGGAGGTGGTGGTTCATCTGCAGCATGAAATCTGATGGGATGACATTGTGTGGAAGAGCAAGATTTTTGCACCATTGCAAAAATGGAGAAAAATGATGGGAAAAAAATGATAATTTAAGGGTTATGCTTTCGGAGAAGAAGGAGGATAAAGAATGGGAGAAAGGAGAAAATGAGAAGGAAGAATATTGTTCTTATTTTGATCAATCCGACTTTGTCCGATAGTCTGTCCATTGGTCTGAGGCGTCGGACAAAGGATCGGATGGCCTAAAAGGTGAAAAGTTCAAAAGTCAGTAAAAAACTGATTCCCGCCACTCCGAGTCGACTTCCAAGGGTCGGATAAGGAGTCTTACATATATAAAATGCTACTATAAGCTTAACGTGTATAAGTCATACAAATATCAAATTATGATATGTTAACACATGCGCATGCCCAATTCTCGACGAATAAACACAAATTGTTCTTCATTCAATGGTTTTGTAAGAATATCGGCTAATTGCTTATCCGTACTTACATAATTCAAAACAATATCGCCTTTTTGTACATGGTCTCGGAAGAACTGATGTCTAATTTCAATATATTTTGAGCGAGAGTGTTTAATGGGATTTTTCAAAAGATAAATTATACTTGTGTTATCACACATAATCGGAACATGATCACACAAACAACCAAAGTCACACAATTAATGAATCATCCAAAGAATTTATGCATAACAATTACTTGCTGTGATGTATTCCACCTCACCCGTAGAAAGTGCAACAATATTTTACTTCTTACTAAACCATGAAATAAGTGCATGTCCTAGGAAGTTACAAGTGCCGCTAGTACTTTTACTGTCGAAATGACTACAGGAAAAATCGGCATCGAAATAACCTACAAGATCAAAATTTGTGCTTCTAGGGTAAAATAGACCTAAATCATGCGTACCTACAAGATATCGAAATATGCGCTTAACGGCTACAACATGCGATTCTTTAGGACAAGATTGAAATGTAACACATAAACATATGCTAAACATAATATCGGGCCTACTCATGGTTAAATAAAATAATGAGATGATCATACCTCATTAGAGTTTTTCACCTACCTTTTTGCTTGATTTGTCTTTGTCAAGCTTAGATGTTGGACTCATTGGAGTCCGCATTAGTTCGACGTCATCCATCTTGAATTGTTTGAGCAAGTTGCGTATATATTTCGCTTGGTTGATATATACACCTTCCGATGTTTACTTGATATCAATCCGAGAAAGAAGTTTGAGCTCCCCCATCATGCTCATCTCGAATTCACCTTGCATATACTCGGAAAATTCCTTGCATATAGATTCGTTAGTAGTACCGAAGATAATATCATCAACTTAAATTTGAACTAAAAGCACGTCATGTTCATATTTTTTGATAAAAAGGGTGGTATCGAGTGTGCATCTCACAAAACCTTTTTCAAGAAGAAATTTACTTGAACAATCATACCAAGCCCTTGGTGCTTGTTTTTAAACCATATAATATTTTATGCAATTGATAGACATAATCCAGATGATCGCGACGTTCAAAACCGGGAGGTTGTTTAACATAAACTTCCTTCATTATAAATCCATTTAAAAAAGTACTTTTCACATCCATTTGATAAAGTATAAAATTTTTAAATGATGCAAATGTAAGTAACATGCGAATAGCTTTTACGCTAGCTATAAGGGCAAATGTTTCATCAAAATCAATACCCTCTTCTTGATTGTAACTTTGGGCAGCAAGACGTACTTTGTTTCTAATAACGATACCAGATTTATCCATCTTATTTCTAAAAACCCATTTCGTGTCTATAATCTAATGCTTCTTAGGCCTAGGGACTAAAGTCAGAACGTTACTACCCTCGAACTGATTTAACTATTCTTGCATAGCAAACATCCAACTTTCATCAAAGTCGGCCTCACTAATGTTCTTAGGCTCTACTTATGATAAAAATATGGTATGATTCACAATATTATGTAATGAAGAACGAGTTCTAACACTATCATCGGGATTACCGATGATTTGATCGAGAGGATAATAAGTTACAAATCTCCATTCCTTTGGAAAGTTGGAGTGTTCTACAATTGGACTTTATAAGTTTTGTTGAAGTTAAGCACTCATCGGTGCATCTTGGCTAGCTACTTAGTTAGAATCATCAAATATAGGTGCGCTAACTTATCAACATCATCAACGTTAATAACACTTTTAATAACAAATAACGACTCTTAAAAATCAACATGATGGACTCTTCTACAACTAAAGTGCATTTATTAAAAACATGATAGGCTCTACTATGCATGGAATATCCTTAAAAGATGGCCTCGTTGGACTTGGCATCAAATTTGCCTAAGTTGTCTTTGCCACTATTTAGGACATAACATTTACAACCAAATACACTCAAATAATTAATATTAGGCTTCCTATAATTGCAAAGTTTATAAGGAGTCTTCTTTAGAATGGGTCAGATGATTATCCTATTCATTATGTAGCATGCGGTTTTTACGCTTCGGCCCAAAAATATTTTGGCAAATTGTTTTCGCAAAGCATGGTCCATGCCATTTCTTCCAGGGTTCTATTTTCCCTTTTCGTTACACCATTTTATTGTGGCATCGTAGGTGCGGAAAAGTTATGTTAGATACCATTTTCATCGCAATAAGTTTGAAATGGTGTGTTCTCAAACTCTTTACCATGATCGGTCCTTATACTAGTGATCAGAAAACCCTTTTTGTTTTAGATCCTCTAACACAAAGAAGAGAACTTGTGAAATGTATGATCTTTATGTGATAAAAATACAACCCACGTGAACCTATTAAATTCCTCAATCATGACTAATGCATATGCTTTGCCACCAAGCGATATAGTGCAAGAGGATCCGAATAAATCCATATACTAATTTGAGACAGCTTGTAGTGGATATGATGTTTGTATCATGAAAAGAGACTCTTGTTTGTTAATTGGCATGCATGGCAAAGTCCATCATTTGAAAATGCAATTTTCGGTAAGCCAATGACAAGTTCTTTTTGTGAAACTTTGTATGTGCTAATTTTCTATGCCACAACCAATTACTATCGCTAATTGCGACCAAACATTTAACATTGTCATTAGATGTACTTTTAATATCAAACATGTAAACATTTTTATGTTGATGACCTTCAAGCAATATACTATTATTATGTATGCTATGAATTGTGCAATGCGTTTTATCAAATATGACCTTAAAGCCTTTATCGCAAAGTTGACTAATTCTAAGTAAATTATACTTAAGACCACTGACTAGTAATACATTTTCTATTATAGGATTAGGAGTGATATTGACACTTCCGATACCGATGATCTTTTCTTTGTTGTTGTCTCTAAAAGTGACAAATCCGTCGTTCTTTGACTTGAGGGTTGTGAATTTGCTTTCGTCACCCGTCATATGTCTAGAGCATCCGCTATCCAAGAACTGCTTGTCTTCTTTCATCTTCGACTTTAGGTAAACCTACAATAGAAAATGGTCATTTTGGTACCCTAAGTATTTTGGAGTCCGGGAGTATTAGTGATTGGGATCTTAGGAACCCATTGCAGATTCTTTGGAACAATAAACTGAAAAGGCATTTATATGATAAGTGTTCGTATTTACTACAATAAACACATTTGTTTTTAAAATGTTTATGAGTAGCTTTTGTAAAACAATTTTGATATGACTTTCTTGAAATAGTTTATATTATATTCCCACTTTATCGTACATACCTTATTGAGAAGTACGGATTTGGTCTAATATTTCTCGACCTTTTGTGAATTTAGACAAAGTAAGTTCTAGCTTACTGACCTTTTTTTCTAAATTCATTTTCTCATTATCATGTGCATAAATTTTTTAAGTTAACTCCCCATTCTTCTTTTTTAAACAATCGTTTTCAAATTTCACAAAATCAAGATCTTTATTTAAGGAAGTAAGTAGCTTCTTGAATGCCTTGTTCTTATAACAAACTTTCTCAAATTCATTCATAAATTCATCAAATGCATTTTGCAACTCATCATGAGAAAACGATTCTTGATAAGAAATGTATACCTCTTCGGGTTTATCATCGATGGCCATGAGACACAAGTTTGCGATCTCATATTCTTCATCAGAAGATAAATTATCTGAGTTGCTCCTCCATACCACAAGCATTGCCTTCTTCTTTTCCTTCTTGTTCTTCCATTCCTTCTTGAGTAGAGGACATTCCACCTTAATATGCCCTATTTTGAGACATTTGAAAGAAGTTAATTCATTCGACTTAGAAGACTCACCTTTGGAGGAATCTTTCAGCTTGAAGGGTTCTCCTTTTGAGTAGTCTTTATGTTGGAATTTCCTTCCATCATTCTTGTTCTGTTTGACAAACTTGTTGAATCTACAAGCAAAAAACGCCATGTCTTTATCATCACTTGATTCCTTATCCGAGATTTCTGGATACTACTTTTGAGGGAAATCCCTTTATTTTTCTTGTCCTTCTTCTCTTACTCGTCATGCTTGGCTATCGTCATCTTGTGAGTGATTAGAAAACCAACAAACTCATTGAGAGTGAATGTGTCAAGGTTGCGTGCTTGAAGTATTACTGTGACCTTCCCGTGCCAAGCTCAAGGTAGACCGGAGTAAAATCTTTCAGTTCTTTTAAAACTATTTGTTTAGACTCTGCGACTTCTTTCGTAGGATGAATATAACCATATGTAATTTTTTTCAAAGTATCTATGTCATATACAGTAAGAAAGATTTTTATGCATGCTTTCCAATACATGTAGTTTGAGCCATTGAAGAAATGAGGTTTCGTGATAGAATGGCCTTCAACTACGTTATTGCTTATGAAGTTTGCCATAAATCGAAATACAACGATTTGTTAAAATTAAAAATGATTTTGTTGAGTCCCGCTCTGATACCAAATATTGAACCAAAATGGCAAATTAAGAGGGGGTGAATTGATTTTCTTTAAAAAATTAATGAGTAAAAATATTTTTTCTCTTTTTTAAAAGATGTGTTGTGATATAATGAATGAACAAGTGTTAACAATAAAGAAAATATCAGAAAATAAAATGCGAGAAAGAAATACTACACTGTAATTTATAGTGGTTGGTAATAGTCTTTCCCGACAATGAATCAATATAACCCCTATATCCACTCTTCAAGGTTGTTCACCTTGAGTTTCCTCTAGTATGAAATGTAAACCTTTACACCCTAAAGGACCGATTAATCTTCCGAATCCTAACCGTAACCGAAACTAAGTAGTTTTCCGGGTACTACATGAAACTAAACCCTTGAGCTATCCGAGTTGCTTAGTTCAAGCTTATACTCACAATCCGAGCACAATCGCTCTTAAACTGCCCAAAACTTACTCAAGCTTGAGAGTTTATAATCCACTCTCAAGTTTTACAATAATGATGAAATAAAAAATCTCACTCAATATACCCTTACAAACTGATTTTTCAAGTATAAGCACAGATAAAAAGGAACTTGAGAAAATAACTTTTGGCTTTTGTTTCTAGCTTTTGGCTCTTAGATTTCTTGACCTTGTACTTTTCAAGGAGTATAAGAGTGATATATATAGATATAAACATACCTCATATTTTGCATGAACTTATGTTTTGCATGGCCCTGTGTTTGGCATGGCCTCATTTTGGCATGACCTCATGTTTTATATGGCCTCGTGTTTGATATGGTCTCGTATTTGATATGGCCTCGAATTTGATATGACCTCATTTTTTGCATGTTTTGAAGATGCTAAAACTGTATATACTCAGTAAAAATATTAATAAAATAAAGATACAAGAATTCCTATATTTTTCACAATTTTGTAATCATCAAAAAATAAATTGTTTTAATTTTAAAACCTTGCGGCAATAAACTCCCATTTTTTTTTATGACAACCCTTTCTGAAAATTTAACAATTTCTTGTTCAAATAAACACATAATATATTGACGATCAATTTTGTCCAAGTTATATAATTTTATGACATGTTATAACATAGTTAAGCGCATAAGTCAAGTAATGTATAATTGAATGACTATGCAATGGTACAATGAAGATACAATCACAACATCTGAAAACATAATCATGAAATGAAATATGAAACATTAACAAAAGTATATAATTTCTACGATAATATAAACCAAACATAGAAGTCCTAAGCATAAGCGACAAATGGAAAAATCTCGAGCAATCTAAGGACAAACACACAACCATAAACATAGTTTGATAACGAAAATAAATAAATAAAAACAATAGTATAGAAACAAGGCCAGACAAGCGGCCACACAAACAAGTCTGAAAATAAAAAATATAAACCTAAACAAAAAAGATAAAACAATGAATAATAATAATAATGTTGAAGAAGCTCCCCCGTAGATAGTAAACCAACTTAGGACAAGTTTTCTTCCCCATTATTATCATAAAAAAGTAGCCTAGTAGGAGTCGTCGGAAACAAACTCTGCATCACTAGAAAGATCAGGGGCCTTGAAAGCATCATGTGGAGGCATAGCCTGAGTAGTGCAAAGATGATCATAAAGTGCAATTTGATATGCCTTGCTGAGCTTGTACTTTTGATGTTGTCGGCGACCATTACGAATAATCTGGTTCCATAGCTTCTTCAGCCAAGAAGTAGGGCTCTAGCGGGGATGAGAGGGACCATGAATGTCAGTAACACCTGCAGAAGGAAAATTTGTAGGATGAGGAGAAGGAGGAACAATCTCAAGAGGAATGGCATCGTCCAGGTTGGTAACAAGTTGCCCGCACCAACGCCAACTGGAAAAACTAAGTTCTCTACGAATTTGAGCTTTACTAAGGGAGCTAATAATGATAACACTAGTAGGAGTCATAATAAGACCAACCAGAGAAACATGAAAGTGCTCAAAAATATGAGTGAGAGTATGCCCACAAGGGAGACCGAAGGTCGAATTGCCAATGCTTTTATGCATATGAAGCATAAAAGTAGGGGTGGTCAATGGTTCAGTGAACTGACCTATCGAACCGAACCGAACCGGTTTCGTTTTTATTCTTTAAAAAAATCAGTTTTTTCGGGTTTTCGGTTCGGTTACCAGTTTGAGATATTATGGTTCGAACCGAACCGAACCGAACCGACATATGAAATTTCAAAAATGATGCTGATATATATATATATTTTACACAACCCTAATCCTAAAAATCACATTCACTCACCGCCTCCCTCTCTCTCTCCTACACGTAGGCTCTTTCTTTCTTTCTTACTCTATGTGTCCATATGTATATGTATGTATATATATATACACACACACAAATTTATACACACACACACACACACACAGATCTATATGTATATGTATCGTATGTATGTATATATATACACACACAGATATATATATATATATATGTATCCATGCAACTACCACGCATTATTTATGCTAACACCATAACTCACACCACTAGCAAACAAGCATCGCAACTACCCTTATGACTCTGCCATAAACTCTATCCATAAGCCACTGAGGTTTACGTAATCCGGTTAAACTCTAATACCAGCTTGTCATATCCCGAATTCTAGAAACTCAGAGAGTGAGTTTAATAAAAAGAATAAAAAAGAGAAAAGAAAAGGGAAATATAACAGAAAATGTACACCGTATTATCTACTCCATATGGCCACAATCCCGTAACTACATCATTCAACAGCATTCATACTTATAGCCTACCTGCAATATATAAATGAAAATATATATATATAGCCTACCTGCAAATATATATACATATGAATAAAAGTAAACACCTTGTTTACATTACACATAGAAGTGAAATGCTTGATAAAACATATAACATATTATATCTTATTCTAGTCCAAATATATAATATACTTTACCACTTTACTAATGCCTCGAATTAAAATGAGGCCACATTGCAAAATAGATCAATAAAGTACATCTTCAAAAGTATATACATAAATGCACATCCGAGCAACTCAATGATAGCCCTAGCTCGCCTCTGCACCTATAAAACGATATGAACAAGAAATATACAAGTTAACCTATCTATTAACATGATAAGATAAAACTTACATCCACATGTAGCCCCCGTAATGTGATTCCAAATATACAAATATATTTTATGTACGACGCCCCGAGATAGATGAAATCTAGCCCACAATAAAAAAAAAAGCTCACTTTTTCACAACTCACACACTCTCTCAGTATGTATAACCAGAATATGCAGAAAATAAGAAGAAAAATGAATATGTGTGGTATTTAAACTCGGATTTTACATAAAGTAATTGGGCACCACTTTTGTCTAATGGTGTGGTGTTACACTAAAGTGGTGTACTGGCATACACGACTGCCAGAGAAACTAAGAAAAATTGAGTCTTTGCTGTACCGACACACTGAGTTAGTGTACCGGTACACCACTTTGTTCCTCAACTTCAACATCAACCTATTCAAACACACTCCATAACCACTAATGTTACTCCACATCCTCACGCAACTCAAGACCAATCCCCACACTACGAATTCTGCACAAAATGCCACACCATGTCCATGATACAATATACAATAATAATATTATAATGTAACAAATAATATTATTATAAAAATTAAAAAAAAAATCATTCAAAATGTTCGGAACGTTACAATTCCCCCAATAATTTTATATCATGATTAAAGTCCATATTTGTTCGATGTGAGATAAGTGTATCCCATGTTACACTTATCATATTTGTACATGATTACTTGTACATAAATCTCAAAAAAAATTATTAGATTTGAAATTCATATACGTAGCATGCTTGTACTTTATGGGCTTATTACATTTTTTTTGGGGGCTATTGGTTTATGGTTTAAAGTATCGATAATGTTGGAAAATTTACTCCAAATTTCCTTGACAACTAATGAAATTATGAGTGCAAAGTCTATGAATCCACTTAATTCTTAAGTAAATCAAACGGAAAAGAGTTTGATCATCATTGGATATCTTTGTAGATTGCATAGCCAAAAGTTTACGAAGAATATATTTTAAGCATTTTTATAATTATAAATCAATATAAAAAAATAAACAAACTCAAGTCTTCGTAATGGACTAATATTTCAAATAAATTTATGAAGAAAAATAGATTAATGAGAACAACTGAAATGTTATAAAATTGACAATCAAATTGAAAGGGATAAATGAGGGCGGTAAAGTGAAATTTACCCATATTGGAAACATATTTTAAGGTATAGTAATCTTCCTTCGAATATGATAGCGCTATGTAGACTCATGTGTTGTATATGACTTCGGAATCATCTATTGTGAAGTTGTAGTTACCTTTAGCATGAAAGCTGCAAAGTCAAGAATAGTGTCTTTGGAAAAGGAATTTTTTGTTGCGGGATGTTCCATTTTGATATAATGGTCCGACTGTCTGAAATTACCAAATGGGAAATCCAAACCCACTCTCTATTAGACAATACTTTCTTTTTCTTGCACTATGATGAGGGGAAAAGGAAAAAATTGATGCCAACATATAAACCCTCACAAATTTCAAAACTTACACTAACAAATAATTTTCAAAACCTATAGATAAGTGGTAGAGGTGAAGCCAAACCCAATCAAGAGGCTAACGTTGAAGGCGATCGACTGACTTGAGAAGCTGAGAGTGAAGTATTTTAATCTCTTACCATTGGCTCTCATGCAAGTCACTCTCGTCACCGACGAGACCCCGCCTCTCTCCAATCTCCACGTCATCGGCCACCTGCTCGGAGGCAGGCCAAGTTCGGATCTAATTCCGATCTTTCTCTTTGTATGTAACTCACTCCTCTCTCCTCTGGTTTGTGTTTTGAGTTGTGAGTGCTCCTCAGATCTTTTGGCAATATGGGAGATAAAGCAAAATCCAAATCTAACACTTGTAAGAAATCCAAAAATGTTCGTTCAACTCAAAATTTAGGGGAAACAATAGCAAAACCATTAGATAGTCTTACTCAAGAGATGGAAACAAAAAAATTGAAGCTTTGCCGTTCAAATTGTCTCCGCTTTCCATCTAAAGTACTATCATCGTCTGAATTTGAGGGTGCTTATCTGGGTATGAGTCATCAAATAACCCCCAAATTAACTATGAAATTAGGTACGAGAGGTAAGAGGCATATCAAGTGGTTTC
>MKEJ01003634.1:13465-24294 GCA_001753735.1 Embelia ribes
ATTGGTGGAAAAACTAAAGGAGATAAAGGCGGCTCGGTCTATGAGTAAGATTCGCATGGGCAACATATTTGAATTTTTGCCTTGTGATGACTTAGAATCAAAAGAGTGGCCTTCTTTGAAGACCTCCTTTCGGCCACCTTAAATTAGCTCATAGCCCAGTCTATTGTGTCTTAGCGATCTATTTATTTGTGGTTAGGCTTGTCGAGTTTTAAGCTCTTCATAGAGCGAGTAGTATGTGTTTTGAGCTTAATTGTATTTCGGGTTCAACCCGTAAACATATATTTCTTTGGTTTAATAATATATCTATTTATCTTCCAAAAAGAGAACAAAATAAGATATCACATCGGGTCGTTGATGTGAATTTTTCGATGTCACTCATTCCTATCGAAAGCCATTTTCTTGTCCAATATTGTAATACGCATGTCCTTCTGTAAGACTTGTATTCATGTAGTTAGAAGTCTACCTCTATCTTTCATATCCGTTCTCACTTCAATACTCTCACACTTTCTAACTGGTGCACTCACTGGTATATTTCTTATATGTCCAAACCATCTTAAATAGCTCTCTCTCATCTTATCTTCAATAGTTGCTACTCGTAACCTATCCCGAATCTCTTCATTTTTAATCATTTCCTTTCTAGTCTTACCACACATCCACTGTAACATACGCATCTCAACTACACTCATTTTGTGTTCATCTTATTTCTTAGTAGCTTAATACTCACTTCTATATAATAAAGCCGGTTGTACTATGGTCCTATAAAATTTTCTTTTCAACCGTAGAGGTATATTACGGTCACATAGAACTCTGGATGCACTTCTCCACTTCATCCATCCTGTTTGGGTTTTGTAATTGACACCTCTTTCTATCCCACTGTTGCTTTGAAAAACTGATCCTAAATATCGAAAATGATCAATCTTAAGTACCACCTCCCCAACTAAATTAACCATAATTGGATCCTCTATCCATCGTCCATTGAAACAATATTCCATATATTCAGTTTTTGAGCTACTTAACTTAAAATCGCGGGATTCTAAAATATGTTTCCACAATTCCAATTTATCGTTTATACCCACTCTAGTCTCGTCAACCAAAATTATATCTTTAGTAAATAATATGCACCATGACACATCGGTTTAGATGTGTCTTGTCAGCTCGTCCATTACTATTGCGAACAAGAAAGGACTTAGTGTTGAGCCTTGATGTAATCCTATTGTAATAGGAAACCTAGACGACAAGCCATCGCATATTTTGACATTGGTAATTACACCCTCATACATATATCCTGGATAATATTTATATATTTAAGGATAACCAGTTTTTTTTGTCAAAAGTATCTCTCTCGGAACTCTATCATAAGCCTTCTCCAAATCAATAAAGACCATATTAGGCCTTTCTTCCCCGCTCTATCTCTCTCCATCAGTTGTCGCAATAAATAAATTGCCTCTGTAGTCGATCTCCCATGCATTAACCCAAACTGATTTTCCGAAATCATAGTATTTTGCCATAACCTATATTCAATTACTCTCTTCCGGAGTTTTATGGTATGACTCATGAATTTAATACCACGATAATTTGAACAGTTGTGTATATCACCCTTATTTTTATATAAAGGTACTAAAGTACTATTTCTCCATTCATCAAATATTTTCCCATTACGCCAAATTTTGTTGAATAGAGTTGTTAACCATTTTATCCTCACATTCTCTATAACTTTTCAAACCTTAATAGGAATGTCATCCGGTCCTATTTTTTTTCTCATATTCATTTTTCTTAAATTCTCTTTAACCTCACTCTCTTTGATCCTTCACATAAAGTTGCGGTTCAGCTCTTCTGAAGAAATAGTAATATTACTTAGATTACTCAACTGATCACTATTAAAAAGTTTTGTCAAAATAATCTCTCCATCTTTGTTTAATGTCATCATCTTTTACTAAAACTTTGTCATTCTCACTTTTTATGCACCTATCTTTCGGTCTTGCAGTTTTATACAACTCATTTTCTCCCTCTTTTGTATCTAATCTTCTAAAAAGCTCCTCATGAACTTTAGATTTTGCATCCCGGATGATTTTTTTTACTTCCTTTTTTGTTTCTTTATATCTTTTATAAGTTTAATCAACTCTATATTTTTTGAGCTCCCTATAACTCTCGTGTTTTGCTTTAACCACTACTTTCTCCTTTTTAGTCCACCACCAAGATTCCTTTCGAGGGGGTGCTCTTCCTCGAGATTCCCCAAGTGTCTCCTTAGCTATCATTTTTACACATTATGCTATCTTTTCCCACATCACATTTATATCCATTTCGGCCCCCCAATCAGCCTCTTTAACTGCCTTGTCTTTAAATAACATTATCTTCATGCTCTTTAACTCCTATCACTTAATTCTAGATTCTTGAACTTGGCCCCATTTCTTTTGCCAACTTTGAATGTAAACATTCATAACTAAGAGTCTATATTGCGTAACAATATTTTCTCTTAGGATAACTTTATAATCCTTACATATTTTTTTTTATCCATTTTCCTACTTAGAAATAAATCAATTTGGCTAGCATGTGTCCCGCTTCTATATATCACCAAATGTGATTCTGTTTTCTTAAACCATGTATTTACTAGCATCAAGTCATAAGCTGTAGCAAAATCCAAAATAACATATCCGGTACTATTTCTATCCCCAAAATCATATCACGGTGCACACCCTCAAAACCATCTCGACTTTTACCCACATGTCCATTTAAGTTCCCTCCAATGAATAACTTCTCGATAAGAGGTATTCCTTATACATCTTCATCTAAATCATCCCAAAACTACTTCTTATTAGCCTCATCTAGGCCTACATGGGGTGCATAAATACTTAACACATTTATAAACTCATCCCAAATTACAAGCTTAATACGCAAAATTCGATCACCCTTTCACCTCACATTGACAATATATTTCTGTAAACTCTTAGAAATGATTATGTCAACTTCATTTCTATTCTTATCCTTGTACCATAACGTATAACTAAACGGTGCTATCTTTTTGGCTTTCTCACCAATCCACTTAGTCTCCTAAAGACATAAAATACTTAATCTTCTTCTATTTATCACTTTTTCAATTTCTGCTAGCCTTCCAATTAAGGACCCTATATTCCAAGATGTCAGACGAACCCTGTGCTGATGGACTGACTTCTTTACCCACACCCGTCCAGTCCAATGTGAGAACCGTGCCTAATTTTTGCCACATTCGGGCGTCGATGTAACGCGTACTTTTGGGAAATACCCTAGCTTGTACCTTTGCCAATTTAACACTACACCCGGGGTCCGATGCAGCTCGTTGCGGAGGGAATGCTCTAGCCTTTGCTAATTTAACACCACACCCTCAATCCGATGTAGCACTTTACTGAGTAGGGAATGCCCCAATAAATTTCTTATTTGGCTCTATTTCATATGGTGTGACTATTTTTTATAGCTGACCATCAACTGACCATAACCCACCTCCTTTATCCTAACATGGGATAGACTATGCATCGTAAAATACATAGGTGGAGTTCTTTAAACCATTTTCATAACTTATGTTTTTGGTTTTTTATAGTAAGGGACAGAGCTAAGAATAAAACAATATGGGTCTAAAAGTTAATCCAAAAGGGTGTAAAAGTTAAAAGTATACTGGATCTAAAGTAAAAAGGGCTGAATGGGCAAAAATCTCATTGAAAGAATTACATGAAAGATTGGAAATCAAGAGAGTTGATTGGGGCTTTTAAGTTACATAATTAAAGTGGTAAAACAATGTATTTGTAATACTTAAAGTGTAATTAACGCATAATATGTGAAAATTTATGATATTACGAGAAATATTGACCGTTTCAAGTAAAAAGATGAAAAATGCATGGTTTTAAGGCTAAAACGAAGC
The DNA here is from genome assembly GCA_001753735.1 of Embelia ribes. Lineage (NCBI taxonomy): Eukaryota > Viridiplantae > Streptophyta > Magnoliopsida > Ericales > Primulaceae > Embelia > Embelia ribes. The sequence goes on from MKEJ01003634.1 coordinate 17,355, forward strand.
AACTTTGATGAGGCGATGTTTTCTATGATTTTGGCCCATCATTTGAAGAATCAAAGTGTTTCAAGGCTAATGAGAAGTTTCCGGAGGCTGAAAGTTGAGAAAATGAGCAAATAGAGCCAAAAATTAGAGTTCAAAACTTGGTCTGGACGGAATCCTTGTTCGTCCGGCGAAAGGCAGTTTGGTCTAGACGATAGGCCACTTTGTCCAAAGTTGATAGATTGGAAAATTACCTTTTCAGCCTTTATGACTTCAATATTACCTTAATTATATAATCATATTCCGGAATAATGATATAAATTTTGATCCGATGGTTAGGATTGAATCTTATAACTTTGTAGCTTATTAAAACCCTCACTTCCCTAGGAAAAATATCCCATTCTATATACAACTTTGAGTTTAGTTTTTCTCTTTCTTCTTTTCTTTCATTAACTTGAAGATTTCATAGAGGAATTGGTGAGGCGTGACATCTCCATAACCCCATTGTCTTCTTTATTGCAATTGTAAGAATATTCGAATTATTTAATCAATCAATAAAATCGTGGTTTGTTTTGTTTTATAGTTGTTGTAATATTTCAATTTATTTTTCTATTAATTGCATATTGAGTTGCTACGGTTGATTAATTATTTATCAGTAAGTTATTAGTTTTAATATTGTTCTTGATTTAAAGTTGTTCTTTATCACTCTTAATGCAAAATTAGATAGTTATTATGTTTTCTTTAGAGTTTGTTGCTATTGAAATTACTAATTATATTAGTTTAATTTGAATAACTAATTATCTTTCTTACCCTAAGGTAAGAAAGATAGTTAGTTTATTCCCTAATGAGTAATTAATTAAACATAATTTTATAATCTGAACCAAAACTGAATAGTTATTAATTCTAGGATTTTTAATTTATCTAGCCAGCCTAGAATTGCTTAGACGTAGTTATCGTGTTTGAAAAATACCTGATGTCATCCTTAGTTGAATTAAAACAGATTTAGCTTACTAGTGAATTAATAATTAACTTTAGATAGATGTTTAATTATTACAAGTTACTATTAGATTCACCGAAAAATGACAAGATCTTAATTAAATTACTTTAGAAGTTTTAGGTTAATTGCTTGTTTATTTTTTTGTTTTCAAAAATCCAGAAATTCCCCATATTTTAGAAGTAGAAATAAAGTAAAAAATTATTAATTAGACTGAATTCAGTTAAGCAGATTACAACTTGGTGAATTGGACTAGGACTCAGAGTTTCCTAGGATTCGATACTTAATCTTACCGAGAAAATTATGATTGTTTCTAATATACTAACTAGGAAATTATTTCTGTGCAAGTCTAGAAAACGATGAAAACTTTTTAAATTAGAGGAGGGACTTGCGCCCCCTAACAATCCTTGACACCTTCCATAAATTTAGATAGCAATTTGCATACTAAATATACGAAAATTTTAATTTTCACGTAACAAGTTAGCATATTCTAAAGGTGGTGTATCTTGTGAATACTAACACTAATTTGATAGTTGTCCATTGCCTGATATATATCTATAATATTTTTTTTGCCACTGCGGCAATTTGGTCATTGATCGCTCTTGAAACGTGCAGAGAAATAACCTAGCAAATGCTAGAAACAATGTAGCTTTATTTAGGTAAGTAAAGAGAATCAAACTCAGGACTCTTACTGATCTAGGAAATTCTAAAAAATTCTTAATTGCACAATTCAATTATTAGAGTTCACTTTTAGAAATCAAAATAACTAAATTACTCCTACTTCTCGACACAAGAAAAATTATGGTTGAGTTACTTAAACAAATTAACAATAATATCTAAACACTTGCCTATATAAAGTTTATCTATAAATAGCTAATGTTTATAATTTAATTTATTTCAGCTTAGAGTGTCATCGGGAGTTTGTTAAACTTCATAACTACGGCTTGACGATCTTTAATATACTCAGACAGGTAAAATTCTAAATAATATAGATAATTTAACTATTGTTCAATTTTAACAAAATTCCATTCATTAATTAGAATTGGAGGATATTTTTAATCCATCTTCATCACCTAGGCAAGAAATTGATTTAGCATATCATTGTAAAATAAGACATGACAATATTCAATAAAGAAAACATTGAAAAAGCATGACAAAAAATTAAGAGCATGATTAACCACAATGATTAAACAACTAATCAAGAAAAAGAATAACTCACAAATTTTTATTAACCAAAATGAACAAAATTCTCCAACAACTTCAAAATGATAACCTCCAAACACAAACAAGAACAGAGAAATAAAGATTTACGGTTGAAAAATCCTTTTATATTCTTTATAGTTAATAAAAGACTAAATTACCCTTAATGGGTATTTTTACACTTAAAAATAGATTAAAATAATATAAATAGATGGTCCTGCTTCTGTCACGTGTAAGGCATGTATCTAACTCAGCCTACTTCGATCGATAAATTTTTGGAATTGGATGGTGAATTGCTATTATTTATTTATTTATTCAATTATCAAATCTTCAACTTCAAATTCTCAAATTTAAGTGTTCGAGAGTATTCTTTTACATATCTGGCTATTTACCAAAATTTCATGGCAAATCTTAAAAGCTCGAATTTGGCATTTCTAGCATCAACAACTTGAAATGCACACGAAAACTCATAATATTGAAAAATAAAAAATTACGTGTACTAAATGTTAAATAATTGATTTAATTGTTCTGAATTAAACTCCTATTTTATATAATTTTGTACAACAATCACGTCACCCGTCACTGTTTTTCCCATTTTTAAGCACCATTCTATTTTGTGGTGATTAGTGAATAGGTATAAAGCATATTGCATTTGAGCATGAACAATCTAATTCAGAATAAAGTTCAACAAAATGCTAGTAGATGAATAATTGTGACTACATCACATGCATTTATCAATAAAGAAAGTTGGAGATAAAGAAGACTATAAAAGAAAGTCAATAATGGTCATCTTCATAAAAAAGCGACCATCAAATTCTCGGGGGAGAGGGATGGTACCATTCAATGTGACACTATGAATTATAAATATAATAGATGCTTTATATAAACTTCCTCTAATGTTATGTAGGTGGGCAGTTACTACCAACATGTTGATCACAATGAGTAGTAACATCTCTTTTTCATATATTTTTTCCAGAAGTGAAATTTTATATATATTTGTATGTAGCAATTTTCTACATATTGACACATAGAAAAAATAAAAATGACACATAGAAAAATAAATTAATATTATAATAAAAAATTATTTTTCCTCTTACGTGTCAGTAAATATATAATAATACATGTATGAAAGAGCTATTTAGTTGAGTACTACCAATAACAATGATGGCTAAAAAGAACTACTTCATATATTCAAGCAAATAGAATACTATGTGTATGAAGCACTCTAAACGTATGTTATCTTTCGATCCATCCAAATCTAATTAGTGTCAGTTCATTAATATCGTAAGTATTGAGTTTTTGACCGTGCTTCAAGGTGTGTGGTTAGACCTTTTATTATGTTTTGGGTGGTTCAAGGTGTATCCATGACTTCGTGAATATTTAGGTTCCTTCCTTTTATTCAGCTCCCCGAACTCTACCCCTGCACAATTAGCGCGGCTAGAAGGGTTAGGATGACTCCCATCCAAACACCCTCCGAAGCCTGAGTAAATATAAGACAAGTGAATGTTGAAAAATTGATATAATAAAAACATTTGTCTGATTGAAAATTATCCGTCTCTCGGTACCGTGATGTGATAAGTTATTTATAACCAATGAGGGAAGAGAAAGAGTGTGAGGCCACCATGGGGCTTAGTCTGCTAATCCAAGATAGGATGCAATTCAAGGATTTTTGGCTCCAGCAAACAAAGGGAACACAATAATTCATTATTAGGCCGCAATTTCGCCTATGCTCTTAAAGGTTTTAGTTTTATCGCATCAAATATATTTATTAGAATAATTATATTTTATGATGTCTATTGACTTGTTATTCATGGCATCATGAACGGAGCCAATGATTTGATAAAGGGACTCAATACTTTTCATAATTCTAAAAAAACCGACTAAATATATTGTATTTTGGTTAAATGGATTTTTATTTGCGCCTTGCATCTAGTAAATTTTTAGCCTCATAATAATTCATGACTTTCAGAACATCCCATTTTCTAATATTAGCTCTGCCTCTGAGTGGAGTATACTTATACAATTATCATCATTCATGTTTTTTTAAAGATTAGTATACCAATCGGTTATTTATGGGGTATGAGATAAGCCTTACGTTTAACCACACACCAACACTATCATGCTTCACCATTAAATTAGTACCATGCTTTTCCCGTCTCTCTCCCTCGCTTTCTAAATGAATAACTAATTGCAATTTGCAACCGACAATAAAGTCAATATAAATAACGATTGGTTGCTAGTAAAAAACATACTACTCTCTCCTGCACAAATAGTAAAATTATTTTCTATTTTGGATAGTTCATCAATTATTGTAAATATTTTTTTTTTTGGGGGTGGGAATTCAAAGATTACAAAACAAAGAGAAATGGCAAACCATTTATTAATTATTAGCAATAACAATAAATATTCATAAGGATATATTTGTCACTTATCTTCAATTCAATTTTAAATTTAAAATTGCATAAAACTCCAGAGCAATCGAATTTAAAATTGCATGAGGATATATTTGTCAATTACATTCAATTCAATTTTTTTTTTTGTTTGGGAAAACTCTTTGACAGCTTATTGAAATATGGGGTACCTAAGGAATAAAATTAAAACTAATGGGTGGGGTGGTCATTGATAATTACGCTATTATTATCATTCTTCATCCATTTTTTTATTTTCTTATTTTTTTCCTCCTATTTTCTTAATAATCTAAGGGTTGCACCTTCTGTTGCTTTCGTTCTAATAGCGATATGTGTTCGCTTAGTCTTTTGATGTGTCCTATAAATTTAAAATTTTAAAAATAAAAAGTTATGCTAATAAAACTCCGCCAAAAGTAAACTTTTTAAAAAATAAAACTTATAATATATATTATTTTGTAAAAAAATATTACCATAATAGAGTTTCTCTAAATCAAATCTAAGTAGAAACATATAAATATATACAAAAACCGGTTCTATCTACCGGAATAAAATAATGAAAATTATAATTAAAAAAAATATATCCATATTGGAAAAAATATATAAAAGTTGTCCGTTCAACTGTTTTCACATTATTTTTGACAAATGTCCGCATAAATAATTGACACATATACCATGACTTAGAATTTTAATTAATAGACTTATCATAATAGAATTCAATCAAACCTAAAATTTTGAAAAATAAAATTTATTAAATTATATTATTTTCTTTGGAAATATTACCATAATAGAATTCTTCTAAGTATAATTAAATATAAATCAATTAAAAACAAATATAAAATTAAAAATAAGTAAACTTCTTTTTCCCGTATTCCTAAAAATAATTAAACTTATTTATTTCATGCATTTAAAATATTTTATTAAACTTCTTGTTCTGATACTCCTAAAAATGTCATTATATTATAAATCAGTTAAGACCAATGTAAAATGTAACACTCTGAAAATTTTACTCTCTAGCCCTATCAGTTGACTCATAAGAACAATAAGTCAACTATTAATCAATCAATTAATTTATTGAATCAGTTGACTGATTTATGCGGTGACAATTTTTAAAAATGAGATAAGTGTCCACTCAGGGACACATGTCCCACACCAATCTCAACCTTATGCATCAACAAACCCAGAAAATGTTAGGAACATTCTCATACACATACACATACACATACACTTGTTCTTAAGAGAGGGGAGTGGGGGTAAGAAAAGTAAGGGGGAAATACTGAACTTTTGATGATTTTGTGGTTATAAAGTTTTCTAGCTATAAACGAGGTAAGAAACTGCTCAACCTCTGAGTTACTGTAGAAGTTTGAAGTTAATAAAGTATTCAATACTCGAACGTACATGATACCGACGAAATATTGGTATTTTTGTAAGAAATCAGTCATGCAAGGGACAATCAAACATGTGAAAAATTGAGACATTTTAACATTTTTGCAAGTAAAATTATCAGAATTAAGTTTAAGCCAAGAAATATTCCATTTTTAATCTGGACAGGACAATTAGTCGACTGATTGTCTCTTATCAGTCGAAAGATTGTTATGGGGATAACAAAAATTAAGCTGCATGTGTTATTTTTCAGTCATAGATTCTATTTCGAGACCTAAAAATGAGAAATTATGCATCCCTTTACTGAGCCAGCATCGTTTGTGAGGAGGAATCGAGTGAAGACATATAAAATTACTTTAAAATTGACATGTACGAATTATTTATGGGCAATAGGCCTTATGGTAATTCATGTCTATTATATGCATGTTATTGTGTGATTGCAATTTTATTAGTAAGGCATATTGACGTGTTTGGCATGCAATTTTATGTACCCTGTATGCGAATAAGAATTTGTATGAGATTGAACACGCTTATTGTAAGTAAGTTAGCATAATAATGAGATATGTGGCATGTTAGCATATGCGTGAATTGGTAATATTTGTTGGGAAATGCGAGTTGGCGATTTTGAAATATGCGGCATTTTGAGATGAATATGGTATTTTTATGAAAACAAATTTCAAGCTTGGTGTAACGTTCCGAAAAATTTTGAGCAAATTTTTTGCATTTTTCATTTAATAAATAATGTCGTAAATGTGTTGACGATATAATTTATTAATGAAATCATTGGATAATTGTGTGTTACTTTGTATATAGATTTCAAGACGTTGTTCTTTGTGTACCTATTGTGGACTTTGTTGAGACGTGTATTTTATTTGTGGATTGTGATAGTATAATTATGGAGTTGATTGTGGAGTTTTGATTATGGAGTTAATTATGGATTTGTGATATGAGACCGTATTGTCAGGCTTGGTGTGATTTGTGG
>MKEJ01003636.1:0-14278 GCA_001753735.1 Embelia ribes
GAGAGCTTCAAGTGAGCTTCAGCATAGTCGGCAAAGAAAGCATCCTCATCCTGAGGCGAAATTAAGAACATGTAATTCACAAGAATCAGTATTAAAGAGAATAAGCAAATACGAAAAATGGACAACTTAGCTGATAATACTATGTCCAATGCATCTAGAAATGAATCTTACCGCAGCATATTTTTCAACAAGTGGGCGGAAGGAAGGATCAGCGAGGAGGGCCTTGTCAGATGGAAGCTGTAGAAGCCCCTCTTTCTCACCACTTAGAAGCTCCCTGCCAAAAGGAAAAGGTTCATCAGTTCACTGTTTTTGACGTTCACATATTTTATCAGAACCATCTACTTAAGAATAAAAAGAAATGCTGGGAAATCATACCATGTAATTGTTAGGGTCTAAAAGACTACAGGAAAACCAGGAACTACATGACATACACACATTTGAGGAAAGGTGTATATATCTCTCATTGATCTTCTCTTGTACAGGCTATGGAAATCATTAAAATCCTTGGAACATTTGCTGGTTTTAGGAAAAGCCTTGGATATAAACAAGCTCCTCTAAGCTACATAATGCAGATTGCGGTTTAATCACGGGTCAAGTATTTTGGTCATTGTTATTACCTTCCCAAACGAAAAGAAATCCCTATTTGCCAATGTATACTGACAGAATCTCAAGCCTTTTCTCAAATGCTTCAAATAAATTCACAACTCAGAATTTAACGTTACTGTGTAAGCATTAGAAACTCACTTGAAATAAGAGTTATCAAATACGAGTGGGTTGGCAGTCCATGCTCCCTCAAATCCAGAACGCTCCTTGTGGCACCTTCCCTGTAGCAGCAATCAGTATTTAACCACTTGCATTAGACCAAACACTAACCAGGCAAGACACTAGCAGTTAAACATGGTAAGAGACAAACCAGTGTGTGGCCACCAGAAAGAGCAACAATATCCTGATCGGTGAGACCCATTTGCTTAACAAACACGTCCCTCAAATGGTCTGATCCTGAAGTAGAACATAAACACATCCTTCAGTCAGCTTCTTCATGTCCCAAATTAAATTAAAACTACGGCTAGTAATTATTTATAATACTAACCCTTGGTAGCATCAGGAAGACGACCTTCAACTGGTGGCTCGGGCTTGTCCTGAGATGGCAAAGGGAAAGGACCTTAGAACTAAACAAGTATATAAGCCAAACTTAAGTATAAGCAAAACATGGAAAGAACAGGATCAACAATTTAATGCAAGAATCTACAGAAGTACAAACGAAGACGATGGCCAATACAACTCCGAGGCCACTACTCAAGCATATCAAGCCTACATGCAAAATTTTAAAAGTAAATTTGCAAAATCTACATACCTCCCTCCCTGGGTGGAAAGGAATTTCAGGTCCTCCAGTTACTTCGACAGCAACAACACCAGCCAACTACAATAGACAATAATAAGATCATCCGTTAGAATGATAAAACCACTTACTACAAGAATTTCTACCAAATAGCTATAGGCTATATTTGGACTCGCACACTGGAGTAAAGTTGAACCAAATGGGAGCACCTTAATTATCATTTTAACTTAGATATATATATAACAAAAGATGTAATGGAAGTAAAACCTGATAGAAGTCAGCATAAGAAAGGATGGGGAACTGCTCCTTGATGGGTTCCAAGAGCCTGACAGCAATGTCAAGGCCATTGTTGGCCCCATGAGCGAGCTCAGCTGGATGCTTTATTGTCCCGAAAGGTCCTCCTGTCTTGGTAGAAACATCAAAGGTACCAGCAGAATGCCACCTGCAAAGACAAGGCCGCATCAGTTTCTTTCCTCATCTCTCTATACTTGGTTCTCTGTTCTAGATCGCACCCTAACTAAACACTCAATTACTGGGGGCACCAATGCTGCAATCCCCAATAACGCAGACACTCAATGAAATGTACACGAATAAAGTTGAGTTGATGAAAACATGAGATTTGTCATGTAATTTTAATTACTCCACCAAAATCATATGGCATTGACTTAAACCTCAATTAATCCATTTCATATGTAATTGTCTAGACTCGGATACTAATATAATAAATACAATAGTTCCAAAAAAACACTAGTTGTAACTAAAATCAAATCAACTATATCCATGACAAAGTAAATACTAGAACAAGCATTAGGATCAAGGAGATGTTGATTTAGAAGCACTTAAGCTGGTTCGTGAACATAACCACCAATGAATTAGAAAAAACATCCTAATATGTTAAGAAACACAGTAACAACAACAACATAATACTGGACATAAGGGAAATCAAACTATGTCGTCATAAAAAACATAGGTATAGGAACATACGCAAGGCGGAGAATCAAAGGAGCACAGTTCTTCTCGGCGATCAAGCCTTTGAGCTTCTTCTTTGCTTTCTCAACAGCAGCCTTATACTCCTCGCTCACAGTTGGGTAAGATTTCACCATAGCTACTGTTTCCCTATATTAGTTATCATAATGAAATATATACACAAATATATCAAATCAAATCAAAACATCTAAAAACAAAAACCCCCCAATCAACCGTCCAAATTACATCTAAGTCCTCACCAAAGTCAAAAACACGACATATACATGCTAAAATCACAAGAAAATCAGAACTCGGATAAAAAAATAATAATTATAACCAGTATATATATATGTGTGTGTATGTATATATATATGTATGTATGTATGTATGCATGTATATGTTATTTAAATTCCTATATGTTGCCTGTTATAGACGTTCTTTGTTGGATGATAAGGAAGAAGGGACACATTTTAGGCCTAGTTTGGTTTTGCTGTTTACTACTTACTGCTTGTGCTTTTTTCCCGTGGAAATTATAGCATGTATTGTTTGATAAATCTTAGAACACCTGCCACCAGTTTCTGTTTTTCTAAGGGTTCTTTGAGAAACAGGCTTAGAGGTGATTTCAAAAGAGATTTCTATTTTTTCTATCATTAATTACAAAATGACCTAAATTTTATTTATTACATTGCAAATAAATATCTACTTTTGTTCTTTTACAATAAGAAGCATCAATTTGCCAAATACCATGCTACATTTCAAAACAATTTTTAGAATTTATTTACCAAACACTAGAATTATACATGATTTTAAAATCAACTTTGAAAAGAAGCTTTTAGAAGCAGACTTTGAAAAGCAACAACATTACCAAACTAGGTCTTCGTGATGTGTCCGTGTGTGAAAGTATTGGAGACACGTGGTCTGCCAATACTCATGAATTATGTCGGAGACTTCGTTTGGCATTCTCTTTAAAATATTACTTTTGAAAATTTTGAAAGTACATGTTGGAGAATCCATATGGCCTTCCATGATAATGGCTTGTTTTAGTTAAGATCTACAGTACTTCAGTTGAAATTTGATATTATCAATGAGAATGTTATAGAAATGTAAATTGTATTATCTTACGTACAATTATGCAAAAATTGTTTACTAGGTAGAGTTTTATGCCAACTTACTCCGATATTTTCAGAACTTAATAATTTATAATTTTTTTGGGCATATTTTATTACTATTGAAAATAGTTAATTCACTATACTCCTGTATCCTTGATGTATCCGTCAAATTGTGTCTCCGTTTTCTTTTACAATTGATGAGTCCTGTATCCCTATTTATATCCGAACCCAAAACTGCATTTTTTGTCAGGGCTTTTTAGATTGGATGATGTCAGAGATTGGGTTTTGTTTAAAAATATGTCGTGATGCATTGAGATTGTAATCTACCTGATATTCCCCTGTGTGAAATGTTATAGTTTAATTTCTGCATTGAGATTCGAGAGTTATGTTAACATTTATCGAATTCCTTTTACTTTACTTGTTTTGTACTCATTGTGAAATGTTGAAATTAAAAGAAGGAAGTGAGCTAAATCAATGAATGGAATTGTCATTTGAATTTCTCTTTACTGTATGCCATTGATATATGAAATCAGGGTTCATGATTGAGTCTTGATGAGAATGAACCTCAACCTATTCCTATAGTTTGAAATTGTAATTTTCCTGAATGTTGCTTGTGAAGGATTTTCAAATTTGTGAAATGGTTTGAAAACCTGTGGTGGGGAATCCAAGAATTTTTGAAATGATAAAGCAAAAAAGTGTTTAGTTAAAAAATCAGTCAGAAGTGATTAGGATGGCTTACAGAAAATGGTGACAAATAGGCTTGATGGTTTAAGAAACCATTGTACACTTGGTTTGGGATGGTGAAGAAAATTTAACTTGTAGTAACTGAGCCTTTGAATTTTTCAAGGTTGGATTGGATTAACCGAAACCGATTCATGTTGCTGCTGCTGATTTCAAATAGTTTAGTCTTACCTCTAGGCAGTAAAGTAGGAGATGTCGGTGGTTGCTGATTCGAAATAAAGTTGATATTGATTTTCCAGGGGATTTACTTCTTCTGTTCTTCATCTATTTGTGATTGATTGCAGCTGTGATGAATTTTCAGTGAGTAAATTGTTGCTGTTATTGATTTTCCAAGGGATTTTGTTGCTTTTCCTTTTCCATCTATGTTATTTACCCCATCCTTTTCTTATTTTGGTTGATCATAGTTGGAGAATCTTCCTGCAATGGCAGCCGGTGTTTGGGTCGAGGACAGAAATTTGCAGCTAGAAGCAACTGTGCAGTTCCGAAAATTGCTTTCTATGGGTACGGCCTAGTCCTCCATTGTATGTGCCATTAACTTATTAAATTATGATATTGAAGATTGCTAATATAAACTTTTTGTAATCAGAACGTAGTCCTCCGATTGAGGAAGTTATTGAATCAGGAGTTGTTCCTCGTTTGGTACAATTTCTCATGAGGGAGGACTTTCCCCAGCTTCAGGTTGGTATTGCTAAAAGGACTATTTACTTTTATCGTACTTGTGTGTTAATTTGGGTCATTAATTCATTTCACATGTTTGAGTCATGTAGTTTGAGGCTGCTTGGGCACTAACAAACATTGTTTCTGGAACGTCTGATAATACAAAGGTTGTAATTAACCTTGGTGCTGTTCCAATTTTCGTGAAGCTTCTTGGTTCACTTGCTGATGATATCAGGGAGCAGGTACACTGTTTTTAGATAGTCGTCCTTTTTTGTTATACTATCATTGCGTTACCTCCTTGCTTTAGGTTTCTTCTAAAGAATAACAAGGATTTTGAAAACTTATAGCACAACATTCTTACACTTCCAACTATATCTTAAGTTACTACTCCCCCAAAAAAGAAAAAGACTATAACCGATCGGTGATCTATTATGTGGACATGCAGACAATCTGGGCATTAGGAAATATTGCTGGTGATTCCCCTGAATGCCGTGATCTTGTCCTTGGTCATGGGGCTTTGCCTCCTTTGTTGGTGCAATTCAATGGACATGCCAAGCTCTCCATGCTAAGAAATGCTACATGGACACTTTCAAATTTCTGTAGGGGCAACCCACGCCCTTCTTTTGATCTGGTAGGCATCTTGACATGTTTTTCCTGAATTCTCTCTGTTTTGGGATTTGTACATAGAATGACCATAGGTACCCTTCTTATGCATATAGCTTTAAATGAAACATCATGTAAAACCAAATATGTTGGTGTCTATTTTATGGATTCAAAGTTTTGACATAATCTAATGTTACAATGTATACTTATAGTAAAATTTAAGAAATTTGTTTCGTGTAATTATGAATTATTAAAACCCGACAAATGTTACACTTGAGAAAGGATCTTTTATATTGTAAGTTGCCATCTTTATTCTTCTTTCCACTTAAATTATGATCTGTTGATTTATTATTTTTCATTGATTCTTTTTTTTTTTGGAAATTATTTTTCATTAATTCTTGCTTCTTTGTTCTTCAAATACGTGTAACCAGGGTATTTTAAAAGCAAGAGGCATACTTGCTATTGGAAATAGAGAGGTTTCTGACGTTGTTTATTTACCCTTTTAGTATTCCTTTTGACCCAAATCCAATTGTCAGGTAAAGTCTGCTCTCCCAGTTCTTCAGCAGCTTATTCACTCGAATGATGAGGAAGTTTTGACGGATGCATGCTGGGCACTTTCTTATCTTTCAGACGGTTCAAATGATAAGATCCAGGCTGTCATTGATGCAGATACATGCCCTCGTCTTGTTCAGCTCCTACCGTGAGTTATTAGTTTTTATTATGCACTCAGATTTTCTTTGTTTGTTGGTAGCTTGTCCCTCTTTTTCCTTTTCTCATTTGTTATGTTGCCCACTGCTAAAGGTCTTCTTATTTATCTCTATGTACTCCAGACACCCATCCCCATCTGTGTTAGTTCCTGCTCTTCGCACAGTTGGTAACATTGTCACTGGAGATGACATGCAAACTCAGGTACTAGTGAATTTTAAACATCTTTTGAATTAATTGCCTTTTCATTTAAGATAAAATAGGTTCGGTTTTTGTGAAACATTGTCATGCTTTTATGGAATTTGTAAATCTTGCTTCCATACAATAATGATACTACACTTAGATTTATATTTTATTCAAAAGTGTAGATGTAAGTGGGTTCCGTCCATGAGATGTAACTCATAGTTTTTTCACTTTAAAATTGTTCGATACTGCTGAAATTCATTTGCAATGGGACAGTATTTGCTGCCCAGCTGTGGATGATAGATGATAAAAAAGGAATACACTTGTTGGTCTGAATTGGTGTATTTGATGGTACCTAAAAATTTGATAATTCTTTTTGCTATATTAACTTGTAAATACACCTCCACCTTTTTTGCAATTTTGAGTTGGTGTGACATATTTTAAGGATTCCAACAACTTTGAAACACTCTATAAGGTAACCTTGCATGCACAGTTCTTCAAACTTCTATTGCTTCTCAATTTGCTAAAAAGGAGGCGTCAGGCTCTTCATTTATTTGTTTTGGAGTGTAAGAGTTGAATTATCCTTAGTTGATGAAAGTTTTATCTGGCTTTTGAGAAAATAGTCTAAGTGGCCACTTGACTTGTATTGACCGCTGAAGTTAAATACCCAGTATGATGTTACGTTGAATTTTTACTTATGTTATTTCATATTTTGCTTGGCGCCTTCTTCACATTTCAGTTGTTTAATATTACATCTTATCATGAAGTGAAAGGTGTCTATTTAGTGGAGCTTGCTGAGGCTGAGTTTGATTCTCAAACTTCCTTTCTGTTTTTCCCTTGTTTGGTAATTGCCTAATCTAAATCCCACAGTAAATACGGGCTTATTTTTTTTTTCTCCCATGTGGTGATGCCATACTGAAATCCTAAAGTAAGGGAAGCTTCTATTCCTCACTTGATAGTTGTTTTGTTTTGGCAAATGACTGATGTAAAATTGTGCTTATTCCTTCAGCTTATTATCAACTATCAAGCCCTACCATGTCTTCAGAATTTTCTATCCAGCAACTTTAAGAGGAGCATTAAGAAAGAAGCTTGTTGGGCAATCTCAAATATCACTGCTGGCAACAATGAGCAGATTCAGGTATGTGACAAAACATTGGCTCATTTACTTGTGTGCTTTGATTAATGTAACATGTGCTTAAGTCTTGATTTTGAAATTTCACAGGCTGTTATCGATGCTGACATAATTGGACCTTTAGTACATCTCCTTCAACATGCGGAGTTTGATATTAAAAAAGAGGCTGCATGGGCAATCTCCAATGCTACATCCGGCGGCACAAATGGGCAAATAAAGTACGTAGTCACTTGATCATCTTATTCCTTTGCTTTATTGTACTTTTTACGGAGGCCTTTTTTGTTTGTATTTTACAAGCATGTACTTTTTGGTGTGGTTGAAAGAGTATTTAAACTTTAAAGTAATGTTGGTGTGTTGGTAAAAAGTGAAAATCGGTATTGACATGTAAAATGGGACTCTATCTTTATATTGGCCTGATTAATAAGTCATTCCCAAGATCTGTTAGACTATGGAGTAAATGATTTGATCAATGAAAAGGTATGTAGTGAGGTTGAATTAACGAAAAGTAGGCATCAAATTACTAGACTTGCAAAAAAGAATAACTTCTATGAAAAATATGTGTAAAAAACTTAATGTTTTTATGGTTTGCCAAGCAAGCTGTCAATACGTGGAGTCTGTGATGACAGGTACCTTGTGAACCAAGGTTGTATCAAACCGTTGTGTGACCTTCTGGTGTGTCCAGATCCTAGGATCGTCACTGTCTGTTTGGAAGGACTTGAAAACATTTTGAAGGTCGGGGAAGCGGAAAAGATGTTGGGTCGTACTGGAGCACCAAATATATATGCTGACATGATTGAGGTAGCTGAAGGTGTAGATAAAATCGAGGGTCTTCAAGTTCACGACAACACTGAGATCTACGAAAAGGCAGTGAAAATTTTGGAAACGTATTGGTTGGAGGAAGGCGACGAAGTACTGCTGCCAGGTGATACATCCCAACCAGGATTTCAGTTCGGAAAGATTGAGGCTTCAGTTCCTGCTGGTGGATTTAACTTCATCTGAAGGTATGTATTCTTCATCTTAAATTCAGTACCTTGGTTTTGATCATTTCATGAATGTACTGCTACCTATTTTATCTGCTCGATTAGTTTTACAATGTCTTTTTGCAACTATAAAGTCAATGGTGGATGAATGCTTCTAGGGTTGTCTAATTGGTCTTGTGAATTGAGTTCGACATGAGTTTGCTACCTATTTTATTTGCTCGATTAATTTTACAATGTCTTTTTGCAACTATAAAGTCAATGGTGGATGAATGCTTCTAGGGCTGTCTTATTGGTCTTATGAATGAGTTCGGCATGAGTTTGGTTCTTTGGTAAAACAATGACTATCAACTTTTTTAACTGCTTTTGTTTTCCGGTGAAATCTTAACAGCATCTTCTTGTTGCTTGAAAAAGCTAACTACGATTTCCATTAGCTTGTTCTAATTATTCTTATCCTTGCTATTGAAAAAAAGCTATAACTAATGAACATGGACAAGGAGTTTATTGGTCTTGGTATTCAAAAATAAGCCGATGCACTTCTCTCAAATTTTTTACTAGACGCTAAAATGAACATCCGAAAACCAAGCACTTATATTATATGGAGCAATATGTAGAAACCCAACTATCTCCGTTTTTCTGAAATTGCAGGTTTGGTGAGGAAATGCTTCAATGAAAGTCTTAGTCATGAATAAGGATACAATAGTTGAAGACAAAGTAGTGTGAAAATCCTCTTGTTTTGGGTTCTTGTAGTAGTTTTGTTTTTCGTAGCTTTTTGTTCAACATTTCAAGTATATTGTAAGGTGAAATTTGTTCTTTTGTTTGTGGGATAACTGTGATGGTGATTGAACTTCCGATTTCAGCTTCTTGCTGGTAATTCCTCGGGCAATTTAAGAACTAGTCTCATTTTCTGTTGTTTATGAGATATGGAAAAGTTTATTTTACGGGAAATCTTCTTGCTCTGTTATTCTTCTCTTCTGCTCTGTGGATGTCACCAAGTAACTTTATACTGGCCTTGATGAAAATATCCCGACAAATGTGAAAAGTAATAAGAGCATCATGTGTGCAATTTATACTTGCTTCATGAGCTTGTACTAAGTTCCCTTTGTATCTCATATGCAAATTGAGGTAATCAAGCATATGGCCGTGTGGTTTTAAGGTTACACATTGTACAATAATTTAGTATCTTATTATGCATCTGACTCTGGAAAAGGATGTCTCTTTCTATCTCAACTCCTCGATTACAACTAGAGAATGATGACACGACTCTTTATGTTCTTTTTCAGGTGCGAGCAAGAGTGGGAATACATTTTCTTCATTACACGATAAATTAAATTGATAATTTTCCAAAAATAAATTTAACTACTAATGATGAGCTAAGAAGATAGAATTTAAGAAACGATTTTTAGTTTCTAAAGCTAAGCTAGACAGTAAGCTACAATCCAGAACTAAAGTGGTACATCTCAGTAATAAGCAAAAATGTTCTAATAAATTTGATACGACTGAAGACTTGGCTAACTTGCAGTAAATAAGTACACGTTAATAACTTAGTAAAGTTTAAGCCGCGCAAGATAGATTATAGAAGGTAATTAGACAATAAATCTACAAAATATGTAACCATACAAAAATACAAAATAGAAAATTTTATTGCTCCCACTGAGAGTTGAACTCAAACAGGGTGCCCGAACCATCTAACCGAGCAACAAGAGAATCTTGCCAGATAACTCATTTGTTATATCTAGTTTTTACTATTCTCAAATAGACGTTTTTCTGAAATTAAATTAGAATTACTAAAGCGTACTTGTAGCAATCATTCGCCTGCACAAGAACTCCACATAATTTCTCGTTGCAGAAACCTGTCCCCATTTATTTGATAGAAACACAGTATGAACAAATTGGAAAATTTCAGATCAATCAATATCTTCATCATTTGATTTACAACCGGGATTTATTTGTAATCACATTTTTAACTTGAAATGACATGCTAACTCAATGTAAATTCTTACTGTAAAAGAAGTCAAAAGTGTGATTCCTTTCAAAACATAGAGTTAACTAGTTTGATATTATAGAGTGATGCCGTTAGAAACACTAAGAAATTGGTGTCCTCTAATAGATTAGAAACTTCCATCATAAGTGTTGTAAGTTTCCTGTTAATTTACGGGTCACGTTCAGTCTCTGAAACGATAAGTGTGCAAACCAAGTTACAAAAACTTGACAGGCTGATTAATATACAAATTTGAGAGATGCATTCTCAAGCTTTTCCAGTTTACTATAACTTGACACACAAATTTTGTCAAGCTAGCAAAGAAAAGCTGAAATAAGGCTGCAAATGCAAAGTTAATGAATGTTTCCATTGTATAACGGCCAAAAATCAGTACACTACTGTTAGTTGTTCGCCACAGGGAAAAACAGCGATAAAAATACAAAATCTCCAGGGCACTCAAAAGAATTGGTTCACTTTTTTACATAAAAATCCTCCCCCAAGTTATAGTATACTCTTGTATGATACAATAGCTATCCCCTTCACACAACCCCTCCATGAAAACCAAAAAGAACACCACGAAATAGTAATGACTATGTAATCAAGAAAAGAACTAATCTGGTGTATTTATCCGGTGCAATCAAATCCCCCAATGATTCAACTAGTGGCATGCTACCTCAGCATTTGGAACTTGAAAGGGAATACAGTCGGCAATATTATAAAGAAGCAAAAATTCAACGAGAAATGGCATCTTAGGTCAGAAAAGTATTGTCTTGAGAATTAGTAGGACCAACATGACAAAGCACATTATTATAAGAATTGTAGCACACATCACCATCCCCCCTTGTTTCTGTGTTCTGTCCGCCTGTAAATTCAAACAAACATGACATTTATCAGAAGGTGAAAATAAGAACAAGGTATGAACGAGAAAATTGGAATAATTCAAAATACACTTCTAGTTCTATAATATACAGACTGTAAAAATGAAAATTAATGAAAACGTAAGTGTTCTTTTGGTTTTTTCCTGTAGCTAAGTAAAATCGTCTTTCCTGTTCAAATTTGATATAACATTGACCACATTCGGGGGAAACACAGAGACACAACTCTAAAATAAGAAATACCAAATGGATTATAGGAGAAAAGAAAAGGCAAAGAAGCATAAGTGGACCTTTTGCAGCTGTTTATAACCCTCCTCTACCGAAGTTGCAACATTTTGAATGTTGTAATCTATCCTGTCGACGATGGTTCCCTGTGGAAGTCCAATAAAGAAAATTTAATCATCATGAACTTTCAGAATTAATTATAAAGGATGCATAGCCTCTGAACCTTACCTGGTCAATAACGAGCACTGATAGATCTTTCATAATCTGAGCAAGATCATTTACTGATTCGACAACCTACAAAACCAAACAACGAAGATAGAGGAGACCATTAGATCAATGAGCCGACAGCATCAAGTTCCAATAACAATGGAGAAGACATGAAAGAGGCATCTCTTACCTGCAGGATCTCCCTTTCTCTTTCTGCTGTGAACGCTTCACTTTTCCTCAGTTTGGCCATTTGATGCTCATTAAATCCCTGATATATTTGTATGATTGTCATAGACAAATACAAGATATAAAATGGTAACAGAGTTGTCATCAGATAAATACGAGAGAGAAAGATGGTAATCGAGTACTGAATTTGACCTAATATAGAACTTTCAACATTTGAGATGTCGAATGACTATTGTGAAGAGGGACCCACATTTGTGGCCAATAAATTTAATGTAGAATCATAGATATCACTGTTTTAGACATAACGTTTAAAAATTTCATAACCATTTATCTTTATTCAGCCCCGAAACCATAGTTATAAGTTCAATTCAAGAAAGTGTGTGAAGTTAGAGCACTCAATAAATCATGCCGATAAACATCCGACTTTCAAGCAAGAACACTTGTAAATCAAGCCTGCTTGGCAGGAAAAATATGAATAGCATTTCTTTCTCCGCACAAGATACAACATATTAACATACAAAAAGATGAACGGAATAGGGAAGGTAAAATTTCAGCTCACCAAGTCATCTAAGTCATCATCTTCTGTTCTGGAGTTGGTTCCATTCAAATTCATTTCTAAGTCAACCCCATCAGGACCCTACACACAGAAATAAGAAGTATGGTACAAAAACATAAAGGAAAAGATAACCAGCAGGCCTTTGCACTCACAGACCAACTAAGAGATCCGTTGGCCTATGGCTGGGAGTAACATCGTCATAAAATGGTATTTGATGACAAATTATAGAAGATACCTCTTTTTGCTGTTGGAGGCGCTTTAAATAAGTCGACTGTTTCTTACGAAGTTCAACTGAAAGGCTCTGGAGGTCAGTAGCCAGAGAACGCTGTACAGACAATAACAAAGTGCCTTAACATTATGAAACATTCTCTTCAAAGGAACACGCTATAGTATGCAAGTAAATGCTGATGGGCAAAAACTCACATAATCATACAGCTTAGAAGAACTAATAATAAGAGCGTAATTGGAAAAGTTGACCAAGTTCACGACGGCCTTCATAAAATTGGGTGCCAATGAAACAGATAGAAAGGAATAATGCTTGACCTTATTCCTCTCAAGCACTGGGGAAAGAAATGCCTAGAAATGTTACAACTTTCAAGTCAGTAGATGCCAGACTTCTCAATATGAGTGTAGATCCTCTACCCCACTCACAACAAGGCATGGACTCTTCATTCATTTCAAGGGACTTCACCTTGTCCTTTAAGAGGACACCACAAAGCCATCCAGAGGAGCAGGAACATTAATCTCTTTAGAATGTTGCCAATTAGAAGTTGGAGGGATTGTGCCTTGTGGTTGAGTCCTCGCATTTGGAACAAAATTTACTGTGACATGTTTTGACTTGTAAAACAAGCAGAGGAAGAAATACTTGGGAAGTGGGAACAATGGCGACAGACCAGGAAGAAATACAGAAGGGGCAAACGAGGCACATGCATAACAAGATATCTAAAGCCCACAATATCAGCCAGGCTATTTTTGCTGGTGGATGCTTTACTTTATTTTTTATTTTTTGTGGGGTTAGCTATACTGTGGATCAATGGGTTTTCAAACTCTATCCCACTAAATATATATATATATATATATTTTAAAAACTACTCTAATGCACTACCGGACATTTTCAAATTGGGATTTATAACGTCATTGTTTTTGTACAAAATATGCAGGGACAAAAGCAAACTTGAATTTTGACTGTTAAATATAGGAGGGAGACAATCTAGGAGACTACATCACCAATACCATTAAAAGTGTGATATAGTTAGTCCCATTTGAACTAACAATCCAGACCAATTTTTAAGGAAAAAGCAAAGAATTCAAGTCCCCACTTAACTTCAAATCCAATCCCATCCAAATAACACCATAAACAACAAAACTCAAGAGTACAAAACAAAATCTTAGATAAAGCCCTTAATGCTTCACATGCTGTGATGAAAATTTTGGACAAGGAACCATCATAACAAACAACTATTTATTCATACCTGCACATTTTTCCTAATATTTGAGTCCTCAGAAGGTCCACCAGTTGAGAGTCTTTGCAACTTCTTTTCCGATTTTTTGAGAAGATCAGTGATCTCATGGGTCAGAGATTCAATTCTGCGT
Organism: Embelia ribes; assembly: GCA_001753735.1. Classification (NCBI taxonomy): domain Eukaryota; kingdom Viridiplantae; phylum Streptophyta; class Magnoliopsida; order Ericales; family Primulaceae; genus Embelia; species Embelia ribes. Next base: position 14,036 of record MKEJ01003636.1, read on the forward strand.
TGATCTTCTTTACCATCTCCAAATGAGGGCATCAAAGCCTTAGCATGAGCCCTGGCAAGCTCAACCATCTTTACCCTCACACGTTGCACATTCGCTGCTATGTCTTCTGATATGTCTACCCAAGCTGGAGGTAAACCCACTGTAAGTGCACCTCTACTGCAACAAACAACAGTTTATTCAAATTAGCTGCTNNAAAACGTTTAATAAAACCACAAATTTTTCTTTTTTTAAATAAAAAAAAAA
>MKEJ01003643.1:0-10181 GCA_001753735.1 Embelia ribes
TGGATCTGGTATGTTGGTTTATAAAATTGGAATTGGGTAACACACTCGCTCTCCCGGGTCTCGGGTGCTTGGGATCCGGGGGCGCGACAGATAGTTTGTGCCAAGTTATACTTAACCGCTTCCATAGCCCTCATCAAACTTAAGGCGTCTAATTGAACCCCCTCAACTTAATCAATTCTTACTTGGGCTTGTAGTGGAACACAAGGTCGACTATTAGGAACCTATTCCTCGTATCCCTCCAAGTTACCCACGCTAACTTCTTCTAAGTCAAGAATACCCCCGGCTTTCTGAATCTTAGTTTCTCGAGACCCACAACACGATCACCCGAGCACCAACTCTATGGCCTCGACCAGCACGATGTCTACCACTTTTGACTCGTCTATGTATACTTTCTCTAGCCATACTTCATTTCACTTCACAATAAATACCACAAAAAGGACATAAGTTTACTCTCAAACAAATGCCTTAACGCTATTCCACGTCTTCGTAAAAGAAACTTCAAAACTTCTATAAATGCAACTCTTCATGTTGCAAATACAATGCACGCACTAGCAAACATTACTCATGCGATACTACAACACACGCTTTAACTTCTAATAAAGCAACTATAAACAACCAAAACACCTACACTTTCGACCCTTTCCTACCCTCAAGCCACCAAGATTTATCTAACCCGGTTAAGTTCTGATACCAATCTATAGCGCCCCCAATCCCATAAAACCCAGGAGGCGAGTGTGATCCCTTTTTAAAGAAAAGGAAATGAAAAATATATGTTTTTAAAGAAAGAAAATAAAAATGGGATTTACTTCTACAATGCTTTCTTCCACATCTTATTCTACAACATGAGCTTCATCAGGATACGCAAAAGAAAAATATAAATAGCTTCATATAGCTTGATATCAACTCAAGAGTAAATACTATGTTTACAACTCCAATCAAGCTACATGCTTGAATAAATAATAATATATACAACCCAAGAGTTTTCATAGAGTATCTTACGTTTTATTCTAGTCCGAACAACCTCAAAGGCTACAGTAAAGTATAATACAAAATACAACTTCCAACTACATCTTGTGTCGAAATGAATCTACAATATAACTGCAACTACATTACTTCTATGGCCAAAGTAACAACATGAATGTGGCCAAATAAAATATAAACTAGCATGTTTATCTTCAAAAATATGTACAAGAAACATTTGAACCAACTTAAGGATGCCTCTCGCTAGCCTCCGTACAATATTATGATACAAAATGGAAAAGAAAGTTGCACGAGTTAGTCTACTAAATAGCCTGATACATGTGATGCTATGCGGTGCCATTGAATGTAAATATGCCACATGTAAAAATGAATGTAATGCAACTTCAATGCAATATAACTGGACAACGACTTCGACTTCGCTATAAGACTTCAACTTCTAAAAGTTTGGGACTAGCATCTAAATTGGTTTTCTTCTAAAACAAGGTTCCTTCACGAGCCTATACGTTAGATCTCTCTCTTCATGGAATATTTATATTTTATTTCTGTTGTGCTCTGAATCCCGTAAAACTCAGGGATGCGATCCTATTCCCTTTTTAAAGAAAAGGAAACCAAATATATATATAATTTTCAAGAAAGAAAATAAAAATTGGATTTCTTCTACTTCACTTCTTTCCTTTCTCATTCTACAATAGTGTCTAACATCGGAGTACGCAAAAAGAAAAGCTACACAATAACCTTCATATGGATTTTATATTGAATCAAGATATATATACTTAGCCTGTATACGGCTTTTACATCAACACATAAGTAAACGCCCTGTTTACAACTTCAATAAGCGAATTACTTCAAAAAAATATAATCTCATAAAAACCCCATGAATCTACAAAAGTATATTACACTTTTATTCTAACCCGAACAATCTCAAGGGCTACAACAAAGTGTAATACAAAATATACAACATCTAATTACAACTTCAAATACTTCAAATATATACAACATCATGAACTTCAACTACATTACTTTTAGGCCAATAATAACATGAATGAGGCTGCAACAAAATAAGATGCAAGAATATATCTTCAAAAATATATATATCAACTTCGGGCCATTTCAAGGATACCTCTCACTAGCCTCCGTGCCTACAATGATGTTATGATACAATATAGAAAAGAAAAATGCAAGAGTTAGACTACTAAATAAAACAATACGTGCGATGCTATACGGTGCCATAATGTGTAAACATACCACATATAAAGATGTATGCAATACAAATTCAATACCATGCAACTCGACTCGACTTCACTTCTAAACTTCAATTTCTAAAAGATTGGGATTAGTGTCTAAATTCATTTTCTTTTAAAACTAGGTTCCTTTGTGAACCTTCTATAAATCGTTCCCTTTGTGGAATGTCTATATGTAATTTCCCTAATCAGGTTTCCAGATTTTCATGGTAAGGTGCTAGGCCTTCTCTTTGCTTTTATTCTTAAACTTCGTAAAACATTGATACTTTGCCCCAAAAAGAAATGGAAAATGAATCAATTTCCCATGAATGCAACACGACTTCCTTCAATTATTATCATGTTTAAAACCTCAAAAATTCAATATTTTAACTTCAAACACTTCATACTTCACTTCGATAAATAAAAATGATCATCCCTCTTTCAAATATAAACCAAATTCTTCTCTTTACTTCTATTCAAAACTTCAATTTCTTAGGAAAATCATTTCCAAACTTCTCGTTTATCAAAAACTCTACTTTAGTTCAACATACGTGAAATTGTCACTTTAATGCACATATGTCAATACAATGACAATATAATTTACTCATCTTGTAAATATGCTTCATTCATCTTCTAATAACTTCAAACAACTATAATTCATCTCCAGTTCAACTTTTATGAATTAAACTACAACTTCATACGATTCACAAAAATGTACACACATAAACTCATATGTATATTATTATTTTGTAGGTTACTCATACCTATTAGTTCGCTAGAATACATTCGAGAGCTAATCATCAAAAAACCCAAAATCTTCTTCTTCTTCACCCTTCGATTTGTTCTAACAAACAAAATCAAATAGTTAAACATCGAGGATTAAAGGTTTTCTACTCCTCACGAGGATAAAAAAATCAATTAAAAAGTCTCGTACCATCTAGGCACAAAAAATTAGAGAAAACAAACGGAAAGGTTGAAAGAAAAACTTATGTGGAAATGATCCCTATGTTTCAAGGATCAAGAATCTACTCTTAGTTTTTGGATTCACCTTCGGGAACTAGATTGAATCAAGACTTCTATCTCCAAGATTCACTTCTCCCTTTTCTCTCTCTCTCTACCTTCTATTTTCAGAATTAATGGGGTATGAGAGATAAAATGTGTCATAAAGCAATGGGGTCCATGACCTTTTTCACGCTGACAGAGTATATCGATACATAAGTGTGGTATACCGGTATATCCCTTAGTGTGCCGACTCCTAATGAGTTCTCCAACTAAAATTGGTAGTCAGTATACTGGTACACTCCTTAGTATGTAAGTTTCCAGTGAGCTCTCCAAACAAAACTAGAAGTCAGTGTATCAGTACAATCCTCGGTGTGTTGGCTTCTAGTGTGCTCTCTAACCAAACTGGAGGTTTGTGTACCGGTACTTAACCTCAGTATACTGGTACTCTTTGTGTACCAGTACACACATCCTGTATGCTGGTCCTCGAGCCCAAATCTGCTGTACGATTCTGTCGAAGTGGCAAATACTACTTAGTCATATACACTATTCGAGTACTACCACGCATATACTAAACCTCGTAAAGACCCGATGTCTCATAACTATACTATAAAAAAATGTCTTACATTTAGCCACATTCTATACTAATGCAACATAATCCTCTTACTTCTATAAATATATAAAGGCTTCATACACTTTATTTGGTAATATTTCATATACTTTCTTCCGACAATATTACAATAGTAATATTATATGCTTCTATAATATTATTATAAATGTAAAAATTTCATTATGAATTTTTGGGACGTTACAATTTTCCTGATTAGATTTCCTGGCTTTCACGGTAAGGCGTCGAGCCTTCTCTTTGCTTTCTTCTAAAGCTTCGTAATTTTTTACACTTATCCTAAAAAGAAATGGAAAATGACTCAATACTTCCATGAATGAAATTTCACAATTTAATAATCAAACTTCGTAAAATTTCGTTCTTTACTTCGATAATTACGTTGAGTACCACTCCTTCATAGAGAGCTCAAATTCTTCTCTTTACTTCTGTTGAAAATTTCACTTTCAAAACTTCAAATTATTTAAGAAAATTCATTTCCAATTTCTCGTTTATAAAAAATGCCACTTTAGTTCAAAACATGAACAATGTCACTTCAATGAATAAAATGTCAATGCATAAGACAATGTAATTCAATCTACTTCTACTCACGTTTCCTTCAACATGCAAACAAATTTAAATAGTAAACCATCTGCCTCTAATTACACTTCAAGAAATCATGCTACAACTTTATAAAATTTACACATAAGATGCACACATAGACTCACACATATATTGCTATTTAGTAGCCTACTCGTACCTATTATCACACTAAAACACTTTTGAGAGCCAATCGTCAAAATGCCCAAATCTCCTTCTTCTTCACCCCTAGGTTTGTTCTAGTTATCAAATCCGGATCAACTCAAACCTATATGTAAAAATGATCTACTCAACATAAGGAATAAGAATAACAACTTTAATTTTACGTACAAACTAGGCACAAGAATCGATGTATTATGAAAGAACAAGGCAAGGTTAGTGACTTACCTCAAAATGTACTATATGCTCCGAGGATAAAGAATATGCAAGTAGAATTTGTATTCGTCTTTAGGAACTAGATGGAATTGAGCCTCAAAGCTGCAATATTCCATGCCCCTCCTCTTTCTCTCTCTCTCTCTCTCTAAGTCAGATTTTTTGGGGAAAAGTGTAGGCAAAAAGTGTTGTTTCCCGCCACTTTAGTCAGTCAACTTTTAGTTGGATCGATTGGTTCCAACTTTTGGATCAATCTAAAAACTAGTTGGATCAATCGAACCTACTAGAATTTTGGGTCCTCACACCTCAGGTTGAAAACTTACAAAAACACTCATAATCAACCCAAGACACCAATAGAAGTGCTTTCCAAGTTTCGGATTATTGTTTGAGTGTTCGAAACTCAATTTACACAACTTTACGTGTCTACCGACAAACTCCAACACAACACCCCATCCAATCCACTTCGCACCATAAAATCCAACTCTCGTGTTCCTATCAACACATCACAATACCATTCTATTTCTCTACCAACTTGGCACATTATATTAGTACTACAAACTACGTGCTAACAATCGTAAAGACATGACGTCTCGTAACAATACAACAACACCTATGTCTTAACTCTTATGCCATATTCGATACTAATTTAACATGTCTTCTTACTTCAATATTTTTATAACATGCTAAGACTTCGTACTTCATTCCATAACAGTCGTAATCTTCTGTTCTACAATGATGCAATTATAATATTATATACTTCGATAATATTATTATAAATGCAAAAATTCACTCGCAATTTATGGAACGTTACAAAATGTACTGACTGATTCGAAGAAGATTGTAACGTCCTAAAAAATTCAACTAAATATTTCATCTTACAAATAATTTTAATTTTGATATTTAATAGTACTATTATAATTGTATGCATGGGGCGTAGTCATTTCAGAATAGTGTTGTCTAGGCATAGTACACATTATACATTTTAAATGTGTAAAAAGGGAAGTGGAAACTTAGTCAAACATGTCAGATTTTGCTTTGTTATGAGGGTACCAGATGAGTGTAGGGCATAGGGCATCGGGTAAGGCATCGGACGAATCCCTCCAGAACTTCATTTTTTGGTCAAAAGTTGAAAATTTTTCTAAGTGTTTTTTCCTATATTCAAAGGGTATCCTCCGGTGTGGCCGACAGTGGATAGGTGTTGGACAGGAAACTCCGAGGTATAGGAAGTGTCACCGGATGTATCAGCGTGCGAAAAAATACTTTTTACACATTGTTCCCCACTTATCTCCCTCATTATTTACTTTACCAAAAAAAAGGAGAAAGAGTGTGATGGTGATTAAAATTTTCTAAATCTTCTTTCCCTTAAATCATTTATCTTGGGTGGTTATCTGCCAATAAAAAGTTAATTTCCAGAATTCTTCCTTCAAGGAGAACATTTTGATGTAAGTTTTCCTTTCTATCTTATTGGTCCATTTTTTTCTTGGTTTCGGTGCATTGGTGGTACGTTGAAATAAAAGTGATATTCTTGTTCCTCACCTTGTGTAGAACAATTCTTTGTAGAGGTGAGTTATTGTTTGAAGAGCAGAGATAGATCAAAACGAAGGGCGAAGAAGAAACGATTTGGGGCTTTTGTATAGGAAGTCTTGGGGCAACTTTTAGCATATTTTTTTAGGTATGGTAGTCAACAAATTTTAATATAAAATTGACGACTTTGTCCGTATGTAGATGTGAATGATCCATCTTAAATGTGATATGTATGTATAATGGAAGTGGACGTAATTGAGACGTATATTGATGATTTGACATTAAAATGGTTTATTAGTCCAAGCACCTCGACTTGGGGTGTTCTAATGTTGTTCGTTCCGAAGAAGGATGGGTCGATGCGATGTGAATCGATTTTTACAAGTTGAATCGCGTGATAGTGAAGAACAACTATCCTTTACTGTGTATCGATGATCTTTTTGATCAACTACTGGGTTCTAGTTTCTTTTCCAAGATTGATCTACATTTAGGTTATCATCGATTGAAGGTGCAAAAAGAGGATATCGAGAAAATTGTGTTTCAAACTCTATATGGGCATTTTGAGTTCTTCGTAATGCCTTTTGGTTTGAGGAACGCTCCTGCGACTTTCATGAATTTGATGGATCGTATTTTCGACCCTTTTTTGGATCGTTTTATGGTTGTCTTCATTGACGGTAATTTCATATATTCACCTATAGTATAGGTGCACCGAGAACATCTTTGTGTGGTACTTTCTACTCTTCGAAAGCATTGACTTTTTGCGATTTCTCGAAATTTGAGTTTTGGATGCGCAAAGCATGATTTTTTTGGCCATGTTATTTCGGAGAGTGGAGTAGTTGTTGATCCATAAAAAATATAGGCCGTGACCAATTAGGAATGACCTAAGTTAGTGTTTTTCTTAGGGTTGGCCGGTTATTACCATGGCTTTATTAAGGACTTTTCTCATTTGGCTACCCCAATGATGAGACTTACTCACAAGGCGGTGAAGTTAGAGTAGAATGCAAAGTGTGATGAGGCTTTTCTTATTTTGAAAGTATTGTTAACCTCGGCTCCTATTCTTATCATCCTGGAGCTAGGCCTTGGTTACTCAGTGTATTGCGATGCATTAAAAGAAGTGTCGGGTTGAGTATTGATGCAACTTGGAAAGGTAGTGGCTTATGCGTCAAGGCAGTTGAAACTTCATGAGAAAATCTATCCGAGGCATGATCCTGAACTTGGTGCGAGTGTTGGCGATACTATCTCTATGGCGAAAAGTTCGAAGTTTCCTTTAATCATAAATATCTCAAGTACATCCTTACCCAACGTCACTTGAATACAAGGTTTGACTTCTTTGTTAGTGCCGGCAAGATGATCTTTCATACGACTCATAACCCCATAATATATTACCCACATTAATTACATTTTCGTTTTTTTCTACATCTTTACCTTCAACCATTGGATAATGATCATTTATATGATCTTTTTTTATCACCCCTACTAACTGAAGTAACAAACAGATAAATCTATTTATTAAAAAAAATCTATATATTAAATCATTTGGTGTGTATATTATTATTATTATTTGTAGAGTACATAATATAATACATATATACGTTATTGTTATGCTATATAACTTAATATATAAACAGGGTACTTTATTGTTATATATATAACTTATATATAAAGTACTTTATTGTAAGTATAAAAGTATATATAAAATAACAAAAGAACCTAACAACTTACAAAAAAAAAACAAAAGAAAAAGAAACAGCTAGAAACTGTGTATAAGGGGTTTCTGTTTCAACTTTTATATTCGCAAAATATCTGTGCCAATGGATAAGAATGATTCCTCTATTTGTCTCTACTTTAAATTTGGCTTATAAGATAAGAGCTAATTATAGAAAATATGATATATTTATTGAAAACAGTTTTAATTTTCTAGAAGTTTACAACTGGACTTCTCAATTTACGAGAGAAAGAGAGAGAGAGACAGAGAGAGAGAGAGAGAGAGAGGTTGGGTGGATTTCCGAGCAACGAAGAAGACAAGGCTGGGAAACCACTGGAAGCTACGGGTAATGTTATAGGACTAATTGCATTTACGGTTTAATAATTTTATAAAAAAATTCTAATATGTCGTGTTATGTTTTGAATACGTGATGTTTTTAGTGCTCCTTGTGAATCTGAAGTCATTTTATAAATGTTTTAAGTTCTCGTTCACCATTCACATGTGACATTGCGGGTGATTTTGCAAAGAATGCTATGCGTATCACGATATCATCTCATTTCGTATACTGTATTGGAAAATATTTTAGCACATTGATAAAAGATATAAATATCACTTAGAGATAAATAATATAGCATATAAATGCAAAATATTGTTATAGGATTAAAATTGCAATACAAATCGTCTCATATTTAAACTTGTCATCAAATGAGTAACAAAAACTTAATATACACAATTGAAAGGAAATGTAATAAAAGTTCACAAGTTTATTTATTAAGATCATCATCTAACAAATTATTTAAAATATAAGCATCTTTTTAACGAATAAAAGTCTCATTAAACTAATCAATGTCCTCATTCTCCTTCTTATCAATTTCTATAATATCCGCTTTGTAAACAAATTTAAATTATTAAAAACTAAAATTAATTCCTCTAAATAATGTATAAAAAAATAAAACTTATCACCATGTAAGAAATTGCTTACTTAGGAAGTTCTATGAAACAAAATATTTTTTATTTTATAAACATAGGTTGAAAGACAACGTGAATAAACACTTGTTAAAAATTTTCAAAAAAATAAAGAAAGAACTATATTCATTAGCTAAAATGTAAGCGAACAAATTAATCCTAATGTTTGTCATTTCGACTGCTCCTGGATCTAAACTATTAACTAAAATTCCTGGAAAAAAATTTTTGTAAAAATAACGGAATGAGTAACTACTAACTAAAAGTAACTATAATTAAGTAATAACGTTCAACAACGATATAGTAATTTCATTTTTCTGCGAAAAACATATTATTACAGTTGTAAAATATTGAAGAAATATAAATGCATGTGCGTAAACAAATATTTTTGTAACAATATATTCATGCACATGATTTGAGCTCAAAGAGTTGTGTATGATCCATCAACCTACACAAAAGGTACCATAAGTCAACAATTACAGAAAAACATTGTGTAGTACTCATTCACCAATATGAAATAGTGAACGTCATCCTTACTGTAGCAAATAATAATGTATATATAATATCAAGTAAAAGTCGTGCTGAAAATTTTAACAACTCATATTAAAACCTTTTTAGATAGCCATCTGTTCCCAACAAAAATAACATATTTTACACCATGCAAACATATAGATGATAATAATCATGGGTGGATCTACATATAGCCAAGAGGGGACAATTGACCCCCCTTGGTTCGGAACAAGAATTATTAAAAAAATAAATTTTAAATATATACATTTATATATTTATATTACTATATATTATTTTCGCGCAAAAGTAAACCATACAGTTAGCGTATCAGAGATGGTTTCCAAGTTACATATCTAACCTTTAAGTAGCAAGTCTTCGAAACCCACCGACGGCATTGACTAATTTTTTACATTTCTAAATTATAGTAAGGTGAGGGTTTTTTTTGTAAATTTGTCTTTATAACAAGTTTTGCTTTGAATACAATAGAAACCGTAGTTTAATTTTTATACATCTCTAAACTATAGTAAGGTGAGGGTTTTTTTTCCTTCTATCAAGAAGTTTAGTTAAAATCTCAAAAACATATTTTGTTAAGAAAATATGTACGACTAACTATTCTTACTTTCATTTTTTTTTTTGTAATCATTAATTATTTCTATATAGTAATTAATATTAAATAAAAAAAAATATATTAAAAATATTTAATTAATTG
>MKEJ01003644.1:0-16591 GCA_001753735.1 Embelia ribes
TTACAAATGTGGTTTGTGAAAACCACCAAAATGTATGACTAAAAATGAATAAAAATTAACTGAAGTAGAAAAAAATGTTACAAATTGATCCGTTGTGTCCATGACAAGTCCAAAATGAGTTCATTGTGTGTCCAATGTTTAAATAATTAAATAGCATTTTGGACTCGCCACTTGGCGTGTGGACACGTATTTTGAAGTGTCCACAGAGTATGTGTATGATGTGCGTCCGACATAGACACGACACCTATTTTGGAGTGTCCATTCTTCCTAGGTTGTCTCACTTCGCTACTTTTCGGAAATTGATGATATCATGCATGCAAGGGTCTTATTTGGTTGTGTCCAAGAATCTTTATTTGGTATGGATTTGATATGTATAAGATTATTCACTTGCATCAACCTACTTTTTATTTATTCGGTCTTATATATATGGACGGTCCAGTATACAAAGCTCCCGCATTGCATGGTTTGGATATGATGTACTTAACCTTGCCCCTGTTTCTAGAGATGTCTCCAATGGGATGAACCCGTCGCCTTAAATTAGCTTATTTCACCGCCGATTGAAAGTGCTTTTCTGGTTTGATGATTTCCCCAAGGCCTGAAGTTTAACTTTTCTGAGAACCTCCAGTGGCCCAACTCAAACTCGTGATAAAATACTACTTACATTGATACCTTTTCATTCATTAGAAAACTAAGAAGCACGGATTTAGACACGGACACAGATTCGGATGCAGATACGGACACTGATTCGGTAACTCTTGAAAATGTGATCTGCGGATACAGTAGGGATTCGGCTTTTTTTATTTTTTTATTATAATTGTATAACTACTAAAATGAAATAACTTTGAAAAAGAACTAGAAAAATCATATTTAAAAAACAGATACAAGATAAAGCAAGTAAAACTTTGCTTAATAGCTGAAGACTTACTGTAAAAACATTTAACAAAACAAGTGCAAGATAAAAAATATAAAAATTAATAATTTTATGTATTGCGTGAATGAATAAATATGTTCAAAGGTTCATCACTATCTTAATCAATCGAAGAAGAAAAGTGAGAAATATGAACTTAATTGATTTATGTACATGCTTGTATACACAAGTTGATAACAATCACATTATCGACATCATCGATTAAGATGGTTAAATTTTTTAAATGTTATTGTGTTTGATTTCTATTTAAGTAGCATATTACTTTACATAACCTCCGCAGCTTATAATTGACCCCCGAAGTTACGAAAATTGGCAACTTTGACCATAGTCGTGTCCTTGATATATCGTTGGCGAGTTAAAAGTGTGCTTAAGGAGAGTCCCCAAAGTGTTCAAAATTAAAATGATTATTTGTCATTTTGGACACGCTAAATGGAGTATCCAACACGCATCTTGGAGTGTCCAAGGAGAATCTAAGTCCGTGGAAAGTCCGATACGGGTGCGGCAACTGATTTGAAGTGTCTGTGCGTCCTAGTTAGAAAACTTAGTTCTGGTAATCTAGCATTTGTCTACCACCATGTTCCATGAAATTGTATTATGTGTTTAATATTCTTTGTTTCAGTTAAGATGTTGATTTCAGTATCCATACTGAGAAAAAATATCAGTTGCAGGCTTGTAGTTTCTAGTATTCCTACGCCTTAGTTGTGCATGGTGAAAGAAATTGATTTCTGATACATTTTGCTTAATGACTTTTCAATCTCCTAAGAGAAAATGGCTAGACTTAAACAAGCAAAGGAAGAAGCTGAATCAGAGGTAGCTGAATACCGAGCTCAATTGGAACGTGAGTTTCAGAGGAAAGTCACTGAGGTAAAAGCATTTCTTAAATTTCTTTGTGCAATTTTTTAATTTCATGTTAACCCTTTCACTTCCAATGTTCCGTCTACATTCTATATTTTGCTCTCAAAAAGTTTACCACTTGCAAAAAATTGGAGAATTGAATCATATTCTGGGTTTGTTAATGGCTTGTAAGTTTTGAAATGTAATTTGACGTTTTCTGCTACACGATGGCAAATGTTTCACATATGAAGCAATTTTGTTGCGGACTCCACTTTGTATTTTGAGTGTGTCATCTTGGATTCAGCTTTCATTACTTTTTAGCTAAAAGGCTCTAGATTGTGAAAACTGGCTTAACCAAGGTCGTGACTTAGGAATGTTTTAACTAATTTGACTTTTTGAATAAGTAGAGTTATGGATTCTTAATCAAAAGAAGCTTCTTCTCTACATGCAAGAGTTTGGTCGCATACATCTAACCTCAAATTCTGTAATGTGGCAGCATTCTCAACCAAAAGGCTCTTTCCATTGCTACAACTAGAGTGATATTTCCTTGTATCTGTAGCCTATTTTTCCTTTTACAGTGAAATGCAGATACAAATAGAAATTCACACATTAGTCCTAATTCATTTATCAGGTCTATAATTTTGAAGACATTGGTATTTTTTAAGTGCAGTCCAAGTCAATATACTATTTTGAGGTTCCAACTTATACTAGACCTTTGATGATCAATCACCTACTCGATCTTACAGTCACCTCACAACTGATAAGCGAGCTTAAACAAAGATTTCTTCCAAACTAGCCCTAGACCGCTTTATCGCTAATCTTTTATGCTTTGCTTTTGTCCAATTGAGCTTTATCGCTAATCTTTTATGCTTTGCTTTTGTCCAATTGAGCTTTTACTAATCGTCATAAAAATTAGGGAACAGGAGATTCGGGTGCCAATGTGAAACGTCTTGAAGTTGAGACTGACACGAAGATCCATCATCTGAAAAATGATGCTGGCGTTATTTCTAAGGATGTTGCGGGCATGCTTTTGAAGTTAGTGACTACAGTGAAAGTCTGAGCACTTCAATGGTTGGATTGATACTTAACTATCTCTAAGTTGTTGAAGATTTCTACCATTTGTTTCAAAACCTTGATGATTTTCTGCTGTTGGAATTTCCCTAAGTATGGCTTGACTGTCTATTTGACTCGGAAATAAATGTCCAATACACTTTATGCCTTTTGGATTTTTTTATAGTAGAGTTGGTTAGAAAATTGTAATTTGCAGGCACTTTTTCTTCTGCAATTATATGATCCTTTTCAAACTGTGAGAGTAATAAGTTGAAGTTGACTAGAGGAACATAGAAACGAACCAATGTGATTAGCTTGTTACCTGAATGTGTATATAATCCGTTCCAGGATTATGTTAAGCCCTAGTGTAGCGGGCGAATCTTTGGCATTTGATACATGCCAAGTCATTATATGTGGCTGTCGTCAAGGGCTAACTTGACATGTCTGCTGCAATGGTGTGATATATTAAAGCGCTAGATGCTTTTAAGTCTCTTGTAGCATAAGGAGTTAGACATCTGCCTATACGGTCGACCGAGTTATTTAAGATGCTAATTATATTTTGAATAGAATTGTCCAATTTCGGAAATTTTTAATTTTTTCTTGTGCAAGTGTAGCCTTTCGTTATTGGTGTTGAAAATTTATGGTAGCTTCTCAATATGTAATCTTTTTCTAATTTATACTAGTGATACTTTCTTTGGCAATTGATAATAAGTAAAGATGATAATTTCACATATAATAAAAATAAGTACAAATAGAAAAGTTAGATAATCTAACCTCAAGCCCGAGCGCTTGTGCCTTGGTTGAAGGGGCTTAGGTAGTACCTTAGTTACGTCGCTCACCTCGATTGACATGAGGTGCCTAGACAAGAGCCGGGGAGAAGTTTCAATACCAGTGTTATCAATACCTGAGGCTCAAAAGAACATGCTTTTTACTTTAAACATTGCCTCTTATATTGTCCTATCGAACTCTATAATAAGAATCAGAATCTTTTAATTTCTGCATTCCAAATCTGTCTCCTTTAAAAACAGACTCTCAAAATTTTGGATTCTTTTCAGAATTGTTGTAGTTTATGAATATCATGGATTTGTTAGGTTGCAACTTTTAAGTAAATAAGTTAGCTTATTTTTAAATAAATAAAAAAAATTAGAAACTTGCAGCTTAAAATTTTTTGCTTGTTTATGCTAAAAAAACAAATAAATTTAATTTAAAAATTGAATAACGAAATACTATCCAATTTATAAATATAAAAAAATTAAAAAATTGGAGCCTATAAACAAACAGAGAGATCTGGAAGGTTGAAGTGACGAAGGGACAAAATGTTTAGCCAGCTTTGGTCTTTAATATCTCTTCTCTTTATATGATCTGTCACATTTATTTCACTAGTCTTCAGACCAATAATAAATATGAAACCAATGACCATGTGACATATCATTTTTCTTGTATTACATATTCTCTCTGTCTCACTTACAAAGATTTACTACACTTAAATGACGAAAGATATATTTGTACTACCCATCTATAATCTAACCTTTGTATATATAAAATTAATGAATCTCTGTGGTGGAGGTTTGAAGATGAAATCCAATTTGGTGAATCTTTAATATTGCAATTGTAATAGTTGAAATAACTAAATTTTAATATGATATTATTGGATGATGCCATGCTATGTTTTAAAAAATATGCGTAGCAGAATGACTAACAATATTACTTCTAACAAATGATCTTTATCTTATATATAAGTAGTCTCACTGCTAGGTGTCAATTAATATGTGGATGCATATAAATTTTTTTTACATCTTTACATTTATAAA
Source organism: Embelia ribes (assembly GCA_001753735.1). Taxonomy (NCBI): domain Eukaryota; kingdom Viridiplantae; phylum Streptophyta; class Magnoliopsida; order Ericales; family Primulaceae; genus Embelia; species Embelia ribes. Next base: position 4,624 of record MKEJ01003644.1, read on the forward strand.
ATTTCTATTTTTTTAAATTGTATTTGCCTATCATAAAAACAGAGATGAGTGTAGTACCGGTACAAGAATCGGAAAACGTGATTGTAAGAACTATAGGTAAAAACAAAAATAGAACAAACAATACATGCGCGTCTTAGATGATTAGTAAATTATTGTAAGAAAATATACGTAATTATAAAACTAATTATGTAAAACACTTTTAATAATATTACAAATAGCGTCAGTATTTTAAAAGTAATTAAATATGATTTGTTTCTTTCATTTCAGATTGAGAGCATCATTGTTGTAAATAAATTTATAAAAAATGAGTTTTATTTCAGACAAGGACAATCTCTGTGTGATAAATGAATTTCCAATTCTGGAAACGAGTTTCCCCAGTCGCTAAAAAGTTTCTTAATAGCTACAGATCAGGTTGTATAGAATTAATATATTTTGAGTTCAAAATTACTATAAATTAAAAATAATTTATTATAATTAATTTTAATAAAAATTAAACTAAAAATATTTATAATAAGTTATCATTGAATTATAGTAATTCATTATCAAAATATAATAATTTTTGTAAATTATATGAGAAAAGATTCTTGTATGGTGAGGACTTTCCCAGGTACAGATTCATCTCAATCTGGATTGCTATTAAGTTTTATTTTTGTCGAGCATGTGAAAAATCTTGAATTTGTGTAGCAAAATCCAAGTTAAATTTTGCAATGCGGATTCATTTGCTGCAGATCCACATGGATGATGTGTCACTGGGGCCCACAGAGTGATCTCAAATCCTGGGCACTGGCCATTTTATCAACTTGATCCTTGTTCTCTTCTAGCCTACCTAGAGATAGGTCACAAATTTAAAATATTATATATACTATTATTTTGTGGTACATGTCACATGAGATTGTAAATACACACGATTGAAAGTACACCCTTCTCTAGAATGGTAGTCCAACGAGACTCTAATTGCTTCTCAATTTAAATCTTTTGGTAGTGTAAAGAGATTTTATTTCGTCAAATATTATGTATGCACACTCTTAATCTTGGCATGCCATAACTTACCTTGTAATTGTGTTGTCACGTAATAAGTACAAGAGCAAGAATCAATACTTGTGGGACAATTCTGTTGATAAATATAGATTATTTCAATTACTGTTTGCATCAATAATGAAAGAGAATGATCTCGTTTATATGAAGATAAAAAAAAATGTTATGTGTTGGTAATTTAAGCAATACATAGATTCATTGCACTCGTGAAATACCTAAATTTTGCTTAAAATAGTTTTATGACCGTATAATATTAAGATACATCGTTTAGATATGACCCGTCATATGTTTATAATCTTTTGGAAACCCTTCTGGCACAAGCCAATTTTCGGGATGAATTTTATACATAATCTAATGAAATTATCAAATTACACCATGAAAAATTATTGGTACGTAAATATTTTGGTTACCATGCATCTAGCAACACTATGCATATGCGTATGTATGTACCTTTGGGATTGATAAATGTCACGTCCCGAGTCTTGCAGGACCTAACACGTGATATAATGCAAATAACTTCCTCAACATCCTCATCAAACGCAACATAGAAATGCTTCACTTTTTGCACGGCGCAAAAGAGACTTGCTACATGCTTAAGAAGGACATCCTACATGAAGGGTAAGTCTACAAATACTACGGCCAACACAGCTTACAGATTACTACGCATGATTAGAAATACACCTTGACGCCTCTCTTTCACATGCCCGTCTACCGACTCGATCTTCACCCAAAATTTCACCTTCAACTCTTCGACCAATGCAATGATGGTAGGATTTGTTCCAAGTGTTGTTAGTTTCCAAACAAAGAAAAATAACTGACAGCCAGGATATACCAATAGTAAAAAATGGTACACTTCAAGATTAAGGCATAAAAATCAAACAATGAGCTCTTATGAGTACACATATGAACAATAACTAATAATCAACACTAAAAAGAATACTTCAAGAACAGTGACATGCCCCCCAGGAATTTTACCAAAATTCAGACGATCCCTAAAGAAACTAGATGAACATAAAAAATTAATCAATAATATGCTCAAATGAATAACAAGAAGGTATTGCAACTAAGTTTTACCCTGAAAATTTCAGGAGAAAGATTTACTTAAGGTTATAAAGGTCGGCTAATGGCCCCACCGTCGGCTTCGGTAGGATAAGAAGCACCCGCACATGCCCAAGATCTCCTTGTTTATAGACAGAAAATCAGTGGATAGGTGTTTATATATGGTTTGAAGTCGGACACATGTTGAGTTTTCAAACTTGACAACGCAACAGAATAACTGCCTATAGTTACAAGCCAATTGTCGACAGTGAATTTCAATGTCGATAATCAATTACAAAAGATAGTATATATATATATATAGATTTTTTTTTTTTCATTTCCAAATTGTAAGTATATTACATATAGCTTATAATTAATAGTTTGCCATTTTACACTTGTAAAACTATTTATTCTTCACAATTCCATTTTATTAGTGAACCGATTGCAGAACTCTATTGATAAGTAAAATATTGTTTGGTCAAAGTACTTTTTCATTTTTGAAAGTGGTACTCACAAGTAAAAAGATTTGATCTTGAATATTTTGTAAATTTACAAAATTAACCTCAATTGTGTTCTATAATGGCAAGCTCTCATAAATAATCTTTCAGTAATTATTTTTTTAATTGCATGAGTAAAACAAATACATAGAAACACACATTCAAATATAATCCTGTTGTTTTTTAAATGACACTTGACAGAAAAATAAAAAAAATTATAAACAAGTATTTCTTTCACAATTTCAATATAGAAAATTAGAAAACTATCAAAACTATCCTTGCATTAATAAGAAAGAGAGTTGGTGAATTCATTATTTTTATTAAGAAAAATGAGAATTAGTCAACTTATTAGGGGTATTTTAGTTCACCTTATTTTATTAATTATTATCTTAATTACTAAGTTCAAATCTAAATAAACACTCAAAAACAAACGGAGAGATAGAAACCCATACTATGTTCTAGGGTATTTGGTGGTAATCATTTAATTCATAGTTTGTTGGCCTCGCTTATTTAAAAGTGATACTCATTGATAATTTTCTAGAAAATTAAATAAATAAGCAAATTTTGAATAAAATTTCAATGGAAACATCTCTATGATAAAATTGGCATTTGGCACATTAAATTCAACGTCCAATCAATTATTAAGCAAGTAGAGTACATAAAATTTAAATTGAAATATCTGAATGATCAAATTGACATATGGCCCACTAGATTAAAAAGTCCAGTCAATAATTAGATCCATCTTGGATATATTAGAATTTTTTTTGAAGATTGTACTATATAATTAGAATTGACATTAGCGTTATTGGTTAATGTTTTTTTTGTTTGACTGAAGAGGACAGGTGATGTACTGTTTCACAATGAATAAGTGATTTGAGATTTCTTACTCCTACAATTACATAGAGAGAGAGACAGAGAGAGAGAGAGAGAGAGAGAGAGAGAGAGAGAGAGAAGCAGTCAGGCTGGCCAACCAGCCATGTGGAGGACCATCGTAAGACTAGGCTTTGGAACAAGGCTGTTTTAAATTCAATATTTCTTCTAATTTTTTTTTTTAAAGATTGATCATATTTGTCAGTTTAATTTTTAAGTTGCACTTTAACATTATTTAATCCGAAAAAATTAAAATTTTAAAATGATTCATTGAATTTCTTTTTTCTTAAATACCAAAAGCTCGATTTTTTCAAATTAAAATCTTTAACCAAACAAACTATAAGTCCAAGCTACTGGTCATTGATTAAAAAAGAGTTGTGAACTGTACTGCACAAATATTCACTTACTCTCACTGAGCGCCCACCCCTTTGTGGTGAATTGCACAAATGACCCACATACATTAAATAAAATACTATTTGGTTCTCGTAGTTTCAACTGCAAGAGTGATAGTCTCCAACTCTTGGGAATATGACATATTTGGTCTCCCAATGTTCAAGAAAAATTAACATTTTTTGGGCCCTTGTACAGATTTCTCCTCACACGTACTATGAAATCCTAAAGTGCTTAAAGTATGGAACAAAATCAATATAAATCATAGAAAGGCTAGTTTACTCCTAAATAAATCATATATTCAGTTGATTGATTTTTATCATTTCAAATGACTTAGAATTCAGAGTAGAGACCAATTATGTTACTTGTTCAGATTTCACTTGAAATATGGGACCAAGTAGGGTTTGGGATGAAACTATGAGGAACTTTCAAGTAATTATCCCCACCCTTTAGTTTTTAACTTTGGCATTTATCCTTTCTTTTCCTTTTATAGTATGTTCACATTGATTTCAAAACTTCACCCACATGTTTTATTTCCATTTTCGATGAATATTCAAGTGAAACTCTTTTTAGGTGCACCTACCATTTGGTTCTATGTTAAAAGATGAAAAGAAGGGGTGTGACCGGTCTCTCTGTACCATTATTTTTTGTACTATTTATTTTTAAATATATGATTGAGAATAAAAATATGAGACTTCTACAAAATTTAATTAAAAAAAAATAATTTACTTTCAATCATCAATTTCAAAATAAATGGTCTAGATTTGATGGACAGAATCTACCCAACAGTTCACCAGGCATGACCCATTAAAATAGTAAACTGCATAAACTTTACCAAACAAGAGTTTATAATTGGAAAATGTATCTAGTACTGTCGAAGCCATACTCTACTTATTTTTATAATCTACATATTTGGAATTAATAGATATTCTTTTACTTGACAAAGTTATATTTGTGTTGGTAGAGAAAACTCGGATACCATAGACCTCATGTATAGTCCGAGTTCACATTTTGAAGTTTTGTTACTCATGCTCTTGACAATTAAACAAGGTTTTCGTCATGTGATTAACAAATTACGAGCTTATTCGGTTGTATAAAGTCTCAACAATTTTAGTGTTCTGTATGCTCATCTTGTCATTTGTACTGTGATAATCAAGATGCTTTCAACGTAAAGGGAAAATAAATTTGTGGGCATCGCAAGATATAATGGGTGTCTAGTGGCAATTTCAATCATTCATCTAGCGGCATATATACGATAGGCGGACCGAATAGGGCGCAGGGAGGGGTTACGACCCTCTTACCTCTGAAATTACTTCCAAATATCTATTGAAAATTTTTTAAAAATTTTATTTTGACCTTATGCGATACCCCTGAAAAAAAAAATAATAATCTTTTATATAACTTCAATGGATTTGGTCTTTCTTACCCGTGAATTCTGGATCCGCCAATGATATATGCATTGGTATGGTCAATAATGACTACTTAATCGCTTCAAACGAGACTGTATTAGAAATTTTCAAAATTTGTTGCAAGAACACACCAAACTCGTTGACATTGAATTGCGTTTTTGTGTCGCTACATCATCTTTATCGCCAGTCAAATTATTTTTCTTTGTTCAATAATTTTCTGCCTTTCCAAGTGGTTGCATCTCTTTCTATTGGTTTACATTGTCCTGTTTTATTCATTAACAAGAATGTAATATTTCTTATTGTGCTTTTTTGTTACTGCTTAGAATTATCAATGTTCAGAAGTTGAGCTGAACCCAAATCTACATTTTATTTATACTTTTCCCAAGATACTAAATTAGCCAAATATAAGAATAATTTTTTTTACCAAAAAAAGATGGGTCCATCATATAATAATGAAGAAGATGCAGATTTATATTTAATAAAATGCCAACAAGGAAATCGGGTGAAATCTTGTTGCTTAGTTGTCGTAAAGACAAGTAGGCCAACACCCATAATATTCATGATGTACTCAAAATAAAATAGGCATAGCACACACTAATCACTATGCCCAAAATTTATTATCACAAAAAAGAAATATATTATCACTCGTAGTTAAAGTACTTATATAAACTGTATATATGGTCGTTGCATACCAAAATAATCAACAATATTGACCAACTTAACTATAACGCCGTACGTCATTATGGATGTTTAGTTCATAGGAAACAACATATATTCTTTTTTTTTTTTTTTGGGCAAATTACGTTTATATTTAACTTCTTCTTTCTTGTATTTGGGTTGGAGTTGGAGTCTCATTTTAGCTTGGTTTTTTCTTGACATTTATTTGGCTTGGGTTCTAATTACACTAGTTATGCAAATAAATTATAATTATAGAAAGTTTATTAGTTATTCAAGATGTGGCCAAAACTTGACTTGAAAATTTTACATGCTTAATTGAAGCAAGACTTATTGATGTTGACTAATATGGGTTCAATTAAGATCTATTTAGACCTTGATTATTGAAATAAAATCTCATTAGTCCAACCATAAAATAATAAACTAAGTTTTCAAGTACTGTTTGACAACTCAGCTAATTTGAGGAATCTATTCATTAGTACGTGGCTTGTTAGCCTATACGTGAACTGGCCATTTTATTAATTGATAGCTATAGTGACAAATTAATAAGTTCCCAAATCTCTTTTGTAGCTTATTGCTATTTTATTAAGCTCCAAAATTTAGACACCATCAGTTCTCGAAGCCAGAGCATAAGTGATTTTATTACCGGTAAGTTGTTAAAAATGAAAATGATTTTATTTGTAAAGTTCTAGATTAGCAGGGAGTACACGATTCATAGTATTTTTTGTTTCGGATTGGAATGATAAGGTCAAATTGTGCTTATCTATCGAGTGTGACTACAGCATTAATGCCGTAAACTGCTTCAAAATGTTGCTCAACTTAGTAATTGGTGAATTTTCGGGGAAAGTTTTATTTATCGTTTCAAAAGGTTGAATATAGAGTTTTCGAGAACGTAATGTTTGAATAAATATTTTACTCTCCCATCGGAGTCGCAAATTAATTAAAAGTAAAAAATAAAAATAAAATATATTCGAGAATATAATGATTTCATAGTGACAATTGTATTAAAACACTGAAATTTTTTGTAATTGCATAAAAAAGATCATTCCATTCTCATATGGTTGTCCGTCTAGTTTCGGTTGATAGAGGAAATCCAAACCATCAGGAGTTTAAATTCCATAGTCCTTTTGTCACAAAATTTTTAATATCCAATAAATGTGAAGATATATATATATATATATATATGTTTTTTTCCTATCATCAAGTCTTGATGCACCAAGTCGACAAAACATGAACTCCTATTTGTTGAGATAACAATCCCACAAATACTTATATGTGAATGCATAAGTTGATTTAAGGTAAATCATTGCTCCAAAAATAGGTCAGTGTAGATTTTTGCAACCTTGCACATGCAGATTTCTCATGTGCTATATAAATATGCACAAGTTTTTTGTTTTTGTTTTCATTGAAGATTCTTTTCCCTAGGTTTTCATCTGTGTGTGAAAACAATGATGAAAATGGCAAAGCAGTCGTTACAGAGCACAGTTGTTTCCGAACAAAAATATAACTGGAAAAACTTTTTTCATATGGATTTATTTTTTTATTTGACGGCTCATATTGTTCTGCAGTAGCTATAGTAAAAAGACTGTTTTTCCCTTTATTATATATATATAATCATTGGAACCATAGAAATAACTGTAATTCTGTAAATAGCAAGTCCCCAGTAACTACCAAAACTTACAAATCACTAACGGTTTAACAAGTTTTCCCCAAAAAAAAAATAACTCCCCCACGTTCACCTTTCACAAAAGCTCCAAAATCATCAATCCACACAGCACAAATCTCCCCACTCCCATTTCTCTCCATCTCTCTCATCGCTCCATGACACTGCCACTCCCAATCCCCACAAAATGATGGCGACCCACATCACCATTTTCCTCCTCCTCCTCAGATTCTCTCTTTTGGCATCTGGGTTCAGCTCAATGGGCCCCATCGCCGCCTCGTTCGGCTCCTCTGGTTTCTTCTGCTCCATCGATGCTAGCGGAAAACAAGCCGTCGTCTGCTGGGGACAAAACTCCACTGCCTCACCCTCCACCGCCCCGCAACCCACCCTGGCCTTTGCTGCCAACGTCCCACCCATGGCGGCGCTCTCCGGCGGGGAGAACTTCCTCTGCGGTATTTTGTCAAACACCTCGCAGGCTTACTGCTGGGACTCAAATGGGACAAGCATATCCTTCCTAGCCTTTGAGGCAATCTCGTACTCGCACATATCTGCAGGTAAGAACCATGTTTGTGCTATTCGGGGGTCTTATTATTCGGATATTGAATCGGGTCTTGTCGATTGTTGGGATATCGTGATTGAATGGGATAATAAATTGACCTTGAAACAGAGTACTCTGTTTTATGATCCCAATATTAGCAATCTTGCTTTTGAAAAAGTTGTATCAGGTGAGAACTTTTCCTGTGGGTGCATAAAAGAAGGGGGCATTGTCTGTTGGGGCCCAAAATCGGCCTATTTGGGAATTTCCAAATTATCCGAAAATTTCACAACTTTAGCTTCGGGTTTAGCCTCTGTCTGTGGCGTATCAGAGACTACAGGGGAGATAAAGTGTTGGGGAAGTGGTGATTCGGTGATGAATCTTCCCGTCGGTACCAGGTTCGTGTCCCTGGCAGCTGGGGCGGACTATTACTGCGGGATCCGAGAGGATAACCACGAAGTGACATGCTGGGGTAGCTTCAATTCTTCGATGATCCCAAAGGGCTCGGGCTTTTCGGCTATAGCCTCGTCTGATTCGGTCACGTGTGGGATTAGAGAAAACGATTTGGTACTTGATTGTTGGTTTGCAAATGAAAACTTACAGTCGAAGTATGATCCGCCACTAGAGCTGTGTAGCCCTGGGCTGTGTACCCCCGGCCCTTGTGGCCAAGACAAGTTCGCCTTCAACGCGAGCACTCTCAACGAGCCTGATCTCACGAGCCTATGTGTACGCAAGGATTTAAATATTTGTTCGTCTTGTGGGTTGAGTTGCTCTCAAGGGTTTTTCCTTTCTAGTCCGTGTAGTGCTAATTCGGACAGGGTTTGTACTGCTTGCTCTCTTTGCCAGAACAACTCTTGTTCGGACGTTTGTAAGCTGCAATCTTCGCCAGATCATGACCTTCAGTTAAGAAAACTGGTTCTGATTCTGGGTTCATCCGCTTCGGGTTTTTTTGTGTTTTTAATTGGGTGTTGCTTTCTAAATTACGTTGGTATAGCGAGAAACAAAGATGGGAATAGGAAATTCGGTGCTTGCATAAGAAAAGATGAGATCGACAAGGACAAAAATGCTGATCCGGAGATCGAACCTAGTGTATCTACATGCCCCGGTATTGCTCAAGTGTTTCGTCTTTCGGAACTAAAAGACGCGACTAATGGATTTAAAGAGTTTAATGAGCTTGGAAGAGGGAGCTACGGTTTCGTTTACAAAGCTGTATTGGCAGACGGGCGACAAGTGGCCGTAAAGAGGGCGAATGCGGCTACCATAATCCATAGCAATACTCGTGAATTCGAGATGGAATTGGAAATACTGTGCAATGTACGCCACAGCAATATTGTGAACTTGTTGGGGTATTGCTCAGAGATGGGGGAGAGGCTGCTCGTCTACGAGTACATGCCACATGGCACTCTCCATGATCATCTCCACGGGGGGCTCTCGCCTCTTAGCTGGAACCACAGGTTAAAAATAGCTATGCAAGCAGCTAAGGGGCTTGAGTATCTACACAATGAAGTAGTTCCCCCAATAGTTCATTGTGATGTTAAGAGTTCGAATATTTTGTTGGATATTGATTGGGGTGCTCGGATTGCAGATTTCGGACTTCTTGGTTCAAGTGACAGGGATTGTAAAGGAGAGATGAAAGACGATGTTTATAACTTTGGTATTGTACTACTAGAGATTCTTTGTGGGAGAAAAGGGTACGACAGAGATTGTACGCCACCAAGTATAATCGAATGGGCAGTGCCCTTAATTAGGAAGGGGAAGGCAGCTGCCCTAATAGATAGATACGTGGCACTTCCAAGAAATGTCGAGCCTCTACTTAGACTTGCGGAAATATCGGAGCTTACCGTGAGAGAGAAGACAAGTGAGCGCCCAAATATGGCTGATGTGGCAGCTTCTCTGGAGCAACTTGTAAGGGATGGGTTGATCTTGTAGTTGCAGAGTTTGATTCTTTTGTAATTTGTGTAAGTCATACATTGGAAAAGAAAAATATAATTTAACGGCTTTCGGTGAGTTTTTTTTTTTTTCCTGCCAATGTACATTTGTTTTGAACTTCAATCTTGTACTTTTTGTAGCTTAGCTTATAATTTCCTTCCAACAAAAGATGAAATTTTTGTGATTTCCTTTTTTTTTTTTTTTGCCCAAAAAAAGAAAAAAAAGAAAAAAAGAAAAATTGGTACACAAATGATTAAATTTATAGTGCACAGTACTCCTTATGACAGCTCTGAAATAGGTGAGTCACATACGAGGAGTTGTCTGCTGTTCAAATCAAACGTGTGTGTACAACCCAATAAAAAGGAAAAGAAAAAAAAATGGAAAGAAGAACAAAAAGTATGTGCAAACATCTTGCTCATATGCTTCTCATTGGCCTTGTTACTGCAGGAGACTTAAAAATGTTTTCAGGTTGTATGTTAAGAAGGCCAATGCCTCAGAATGAGAACAAGTAACTATTCTGGCAAGGTCGATACGTCTACTATCTAGTAGTTACAAGTATTGCTTTACATGAGAGTATCGGGATTTTACCTTTCTCCTATATATTATAGGCCAAAATAATGTTTTGCTTTCATTTTTCTCCAGTGTCCGGTCAATTGTCGCTTTGAATCTTAATAACTATGCAAGTGGAAGGAATCCGTGGGGAAACTTGAAACCAGAGTACTTGGAGAAGGTAAAATAGACATTACATTTGCTTCGAAACATGATGGACTGTAGTTCCTTTTTCTTTTTGTTTCTATTTGCCAATGTCAATGAACTTCCAATTGTTATGCTAGGGATGCGTTCTTACATGGATAAATGCATTATTATATATTGGTAGATGAATCGAAAACCATGTTAATGGGTGTGAAATTTTACTCTTGGTTATTTTTATTCCTATGACTGAGGCACCTGTAAATTTGCTTTACTTGGATAAGCTTTTTGTCTCCGTTTCCCAAAGTTTACGAGCCTTCATGATAAAACATTATTATATTATGTAGATGAATCGCAAACCATGTTGATGGGTGTAAATTTGTACTTCTGTTTTTTCTGATTTCTTGCTAGTATAAAAGAGGCACCTGTGAAGCTCGCCTTAGTTGAAAAAACTGTCGAACTTCTTATTATATCTAGCGTCTCTGAAATTATTTTGTGCATCACAGAGAGGAGAGGATTTGTAGAGGCTCATGTTGACGATGGTCTTGTAGGAATTTTTGGCCTCAAAAATGGCTGGCATGCTTCCTTTGTTACAAAGGAGCTTATTTCAGCCGTACACATTGCTCAGGTTTTTTACTGAAAATCCTCTGTTCCGTTCAAATAGCATATATGTACTACACAGCATATACGTACTACACGACTTGGATTTAAAGGCTAAAAGAAGCTTTGGTATCCTAGCTTCGAACTTTTGAACTTAATTTCTTAAAAAGTTAGCTTATAAGCTTTACAACTTTCACTTGTTGTAAGTAGGATTTCTACTAATTGCCGGGCTGTCTTTTTAAGCTCCAGTCGAATAAGCCCTTGTTGTGTTTCAACATATATTGACACCGCTAAATTTTGAATGAACTTTGTGGCACTTGTAGGCTGCAGAGATACGGTTTGAGCTTACAGGCGGTGAATGGAGAGAGGGGTATCTCCAGATGGATGGGGAACCATGGAAACACAGCCCATGGACAAGGATTACTCTACATTTTTGGTAATCAAGAGAGTGCAATTTCAATCTGTTATGCTCAATGGGGAATAACATCAATTCCGTTTGGCAAATCCAACTCTCTAGATTATATCTTTTGAAGACATGGGTTTGTTTGGTTGCAGCTTTTAAACTTCAGTTTATCTATTTATTTGCTTAAAAACTTGACTGCATTTAGTTGCCCAACTTTCAAGCTAACCTTATTTG
>MKEJ01003645.1:0-10767 GCA_001753735.1 Embelia ribes
TTTTTTTTTTTTTAAATTATATTGCTTTTTTTTACATATTGACGGGCTTGAGAATTATCTTGGCCATTTTCTGTTTTGGCTTATATCCACCTCGGTGAGAATGCCATTAAATACTTCTGAATATCACAAACATGACTTTCTTTTTCTTTTTTCATTTCTGGAAGTTAGAGAAGTGCAAGCATTTTGTTTTCTGACTGAAAATTGTGAAATTTTTTATACATCTTTTCATGGAAATTTTGAACCCTAGGTGAAATCAACTTTCTGTGCTTTTTTGAAATCCTACATCTGAACTGAATTCATTCTGGTTAAAAAATCCTAGCTAGAAATCAGGCTATGATTAGCGTGAAACGAAATATGTTTTTGCCAGCCAATGATCCTTCAATCCATCTCGCCATTCCTGAAAACCGGGATCTTTTGGTTCAACTTTATCCAAGTTTTTATGTGGGAGCAACCCCATTCTTGCCATTGAATTGGTCTTGCCAACCTCCGCAGAATATAGCCTGTCTGTTGTTTCGTGCATCTGTCAGCCGCACATTGGCCTGCCATAGTTCTTATCTCTACATAAAATTATAATAAACAGCACCACTACGGAGCACCTGTTTGTTTTCTAACTATTTGTTGAACTTTTGGCTGGCCATCACTTTAACTGCAGGTTGTGAAGTATATAACCTTGGAACTGGGAAAGGAACATCAGTTTTGGAAATGGTAGCTGCATTTGAAAAAGCATCTGGAAAGGTAACCCATACATTGTCGTTGATCAAACTCCACAAAGCTCTAACAATACGATCCTTCTTTTCGATGGCCAGCCCCTTCACTAAACCTCTTTCTTAAGTGACCTCTTCTTTGACAACATTAACTCAAAAGTACTTGTTTTTGGTGAAAAGAAACTCAACCTGTTTGTCCTCATTTTTCCAGAAAATTCCTATGGCGTTTGATGCTCGTCGACCAGGTGATGCAGAAATTGTTTATGCATCGACTGAGAAAGCAGAACGCGAGTTGAACTGGAAGTAAGTGATGAACCCCAGTTTATGGTGAATAAGAAAATTTTTGTTCAACGTACTTTTAAAGAAGTACAGTGATGTTTGAATTGGGGTATTTTAGGAGCCTTGGAATAAAATGATGCAGAAGAAAAGGTTGTATTTATTTTCAAGATAATAATCTTTTCTGGTGAAACATTTTTGTTTGTATTCTGGGGTTGAGTTTTTAGATAGGTTAAATATTCAAAGAATTACAAAATGCGAGTTCTCTTAAATCTGTGTGCGGGCTCCCACTTCCCTAGAAATTGGATCTGCAAACTGTGTCCAATAGGTTCTTCTTAGTTAAAATGTAAAACCATGGAAAACGAGGCCTCTCTGTTTGCAAGTTTTCAACATCGAGTGATTAGTTATCATAATTGATTCAGGGTAACAAGAGAGAAAGAGTGAATCTTCTTCTGTTCATTTTATTGCACATCTCTCTCTTGTACACACTAATGCTCTGTGCTTTTTCAGGGCGAAGTATGGCATTGAAGAGATGTGCTGTGATCAGTGGAACTGGGCTAGCAAAAACCCTTACGGCTACGAGTCTTAAGATTCTACTAATTAACTGATAGCCAAACTTTCATCAATGTTCTTACTTGGGGAAAGTTTCAAGTTCATCTTCTCCCTCATTATTTGCATATATAAATAGTTTAGATTAATGTTCGAATGAGGGTATAAATGAGCTGGAGTTTTAACTTTTCCTTGTTAAATAATCTGTGTCATATACCTGGCTTTTTGTAAATTGCTGGTAGTAGGGCTGGTTAGAACTGAAATATAGATTCAAACGAGTTTGCCCCACTGGCACACTTTCGTGGTGGCTAAACTAAAAGCTCATTAGGCCTGATATTGTATAGGATATTTTTTTTAATCATGTACTGGATTTTATGTCAACGTTTGGGCTATGGTTTCCCATGCCTAAATAATTCAAATTTTGTTATACTTTTCCATTAAGTGTGTTCAGCTTTTCACCTTGGCCTTCTTGTGCATGGTTTTTCGTCTCTTTTGAGCTCTTTCAAATATGATTTCTTCACGAGCTATTTGTGTATAGCTGGGATCCAATCCTGTGGAGTATTTTGTAGTCAAATCTTGTAAAGTCCAACTCGGCTCATTTTATAATTCGCCGATTTAAGGTAAGGTTTATTTATAAGAATGTGAACAAGACTATTTTGTTATACAGACATTTTGTAACTTCACAATTCTTTGATCCGGTTGCATTGGTGCTACTTTGGAATGGAACTAGTTACTAGAGCTTTTCGGTCCTTAAGCGCTTTGTTCGCTTCAATCATAAAGTATAACAAACTTATAAGCGAATGATATAGAAAATGGCAAATTTTGTTTTCTGATCTGCCGGGAGAAAAATAAATTGAATAATTTTTGAAATTTTGGCGCTTAGTTCGCTTTATGCGGGTGTGTGCGGAGTTCAATTCACTCTAAGCTGGGCAGCATTCGGAAACTCCAATTACCATTTCTGCGCATGCATATTGAATTCTATACAAAATCATCTCGGGCAATTGATGGGAGTTTCATTCTCCTAGTACCTAATTTCTCAATTGTCGAATTTTTATTCCTATCAGTTCCTGTTGTGCAGCAACAAGACGGGTATTAGGCAAGATTTAGCTTGAATAGAAGGAATCCTATTCGAGCTTGATTTTATATTTTGAAACCAACTCGGTTAAAAATGTGGATATATGAACTCAGTGTCAAGTCAAACTCAAGATTTTTTTGAATCCCCTTTTAAATAAACTAGATGAAGACCACACGTGTTGGAGTAGCTCATGTTTTAGCACGTGAAATTTTATTAATATAATTAGAGCATTTGCATCATATTGCCTACAAGTTTCGTTTCCTAATTTAGGTAGCTAAAAGCTAGTAATATCATTTTTTGACCTTGCATCAAATTACCTAATAGTTATATAATAGAGAATTTTTAAAATAGTTATCCAAATCTAAAAAATAATTATTTATTCTTTAAATATATAAAACTAATATATTATTTTTCATGTCACATCACTTACTATTTTATTTAAAAAATTAATATAGTCTCTTTCCATCTACTTCGCTAATATTATTAACTAAAATTAAAAAATAATATAAGAATTTGAAATAATTGAATATTAATTATAAATTAAATTTTAAATTTAATATTAAAAAATAGTTATTGAGCTTAAAATTACTAAATACGACATATAATCTAAAATTTAAGTATATAGTAAATAATTTTAATATTTTAAAATAAGAAATAATAATAATTTGTAGTCAATGTCAAAAAAATATTTTATTCCCCAAATTATATAATAAACATAGAGTTGAACTTAAAAAGTAAATATTTAAACTATATTTTCATTACTAAAAATAAATATATAACTCTAATGCTAATAAACAAGAGTTTTTTATTAGGCAATTGTAGTTATTTTTTTATTTGAATATTCTTTTTTTATAGAATGTTATTTATATTTTTTCTCTCTCTCCTATTTCTCTTTCGCGTTGTCTTCTCTTTCTTAAATAGGAATTATATTTACATTTTTCTCATTTATATAACAATATAACAAATTAAATTTAACTTTAAAATTCTAAATTTAAAGCTGAGAAATGAATTTTTTTTATCAATATATAATAGAATAAATATTGTTCCGTGATTATATGTATTTATATCTGTGAAATTCTAAGTGAGGAACCATCAAAGATATGAAAATTAGTATTTTAATTCTGTAGAGAATATTATGGATAATCTGATACAAATGATAAGAAATGGAGATAGTGTAAAATAGAAATAATGCACATTTTATCTATATTTTAAAAAATCTGTAAAATTATTATGAATGCTCCAAATAAATATGTACGGAGAATTTGGACCATATTTCATCTCTGAAATGTTCAAAATTATAATCCACTTCCAAAAACAAATATCTCTACAATAAATATTATCAAATTTCATTCTCTCTCTGATTTTTTTTTATTTTTTTTATTTCCTGCTCAATAAATATTGTTTATGATGACCCTGATATGAATAAAATTAACCCATAATGTAATAATTGCGTTTTAATAATTATTTTTCATGTGTTTTTTTTAATGAGTTTGTTTAGTTTCTGTCGAGTAGTAGTATTTATTTGCAATTTTACTCTCTACATTTTTAAACCTTTACACAAGACTTATATCCGGAATATCTGTAATTGTTTTAGAAGTAATTTATACATTTGATGAATTATATTATTTTCATTTTCGGGCCAATAATATAAAAGGAAAATAGAGAAGAAATAAGATGGTACGGATTTCAACTCCAGACAAGGGGTTTAAGGTAAGGAAAAAAGTTATTTCCTTGTAGGCATGCAACTTTTTCACAAGAGCAAAAGTAATCTTTTTTAATAAGCAATAATCAAATTAAACACTGCAGCATATCATTTTGCTACCAAACCATTTTGATCGATTGGGTAGACAACGAAATATAATCTAACTGTTTTGTCATAATTTTCTTTTTAATTTTTCGCTGCACCAAAAACATTATAAAACATGGTGAAAGTGAATTCGCTATGTCTGTGTGGGGGAGATATGAGATTATTTTTACTAGGGCTCCAATAAATGCTGCGTAACCGCAGAGTAGAAACCATCGAACAAAAGTCATATCCCCACGTACGCCAAATTAATCCAAGTACAACTTCTTTTACCCGAACTAGGATTTTGTTACGCTTTCCATAGTGTTGGTCTCAGTGAATACGAACTCAAGCTACGTAGTAGTTTTTTTTGTCGTGGAAGAATTATTTGTAAGTGAATCAAGTAACATGCCAATAACGAAATCAACAATGTTGGACGGAACAGTCAATTTTATCGGGTCGAAGAAGTCCATCGTAACTTAAAAGTTCAAATTTTGAGGGAGTTGTCTATTTCCTCGCGTTAGAATTATGTGATACAAAGGATGCGTACCATGTTCCCCTCTTAGACGTTCTTCGAGAACGTGATCTCCACACAATGGTTTCTCAAAATCGTGTAGAAGTATGGGTTTCTCAAAATCGTTAGAAGCTTTGACGATATGACTTCAGCAGTATCAACAAAGAAAGCCCCATCAGCTAATATGTACTACACATGCAGAGAAACAAGGAGACATTTCTACAACGAAACAAAGTACGCGAGGACTGGCATGGTAAAAAATAAAACACCACTTCACAAAATCAAAAGGAATCTAAGATAAGTTACCACAACACCAATATACGAACAACACGATCACTTCGAGCAACGTAACTTGAAAAGAAACATGGCATATCCTCATAAAGATCTAGATAACGCATACATTCCTTTTCAGGCAGTACAAAACAAATACAACAGAAACAACATACTCGTACAAGTACACCACAAATAAAGCACAAGAAGAAACATACGCATATTTAGCTGCTTAGCGCGAGAAGTTGGCCTTATTCAGAAACTCTAACGCCTGTTACATAAACCCGGGACTGAATCAAAGTTCCATCAATCCAAAACCCCGGCATAACCATTAGTCCAACCTTAGGCTTCTCATCAGTATCATCGACAATAAAATTTTTCAATACGCTTTCCATATACACTTCTGAAAATTCGCGTCCTTTCTCAACCCTAAACACCTTAACAGGCGGGTCGAAAGAGTATGCCAACCTGTGACAAAGCCAGATTGACTTTGCCAATTTCAGGAACGCTTGGTAGAAAGGAGTCCTGGGATGTCCACCACCTATAACATAGTTCCGCTGGTCTAAATTTCCGAAAAATGAAGCCTCCATTTTCGGGTGAACAACTACTAAGTATTTACTCCTGCAAAATCTCCCAAAATTTGAATCGGGGTTTTGGCCCACAGCATCAAGAGGATCCATATCCTTTAGGGCAAGATATTGTTGGAACGCACTTTCTTCGCTGGCCTGAGAATTCTCCTGATAAATAGAGAAATTATCTTCTTGAAACCCACCAAACATTTTCTGACAGATGTGAGATTCAAATGCATATTTTTTGTGAGCTCTCTTTGCATAAAGCACATCGAGCTCAATGGAGCTCGCTGCTGCATCCAGGTCCCACCCAGCCGCTTTCATCATATTGATCAACGGCTTAGAAAAATCGTGAATGGCTTTGTATGCAGACTCAACAGCTGAAATGAAAAGTTGGGGAGTTAAATCCAGAGAGAATCCATTTTCCGCACCTGAACTTTCTGATTCTTTAACTGACAATCCTCTGAGCTTCAGATTCTTCTCGAGTTTTTCACGTTTCTGCATTGCCTCTTGGATCTGCTGCTGTAACTGGTGTATCTCAGTATCTTTATTCTGAATTTCAGACTGAAATTTCTTCACCATGACCTCGTAGGTCTTTAACAGGCTCTGCTGTTCTTGGATCTCGGCAGCTAAGCGAGAGTCTTGGGGAGAAACACATGCTGGTTTTGGAAAGTTATCCCTGTAGAAATGCTTGAGTTCCGATAAATTCTTAAGTTCCGATATTACAAGTTTATCAGCAGCTTGAATTTTGTCTGGGTCGTAAGGAGTATGGGCACTTTGGAGCTCAATGTAAGCAGATTTTAGAGAGGATATGTTCGTAAATAGTTTGGAAATCATGGCTTCGACAGCTTCTGCGTTTTGATTCGTTGCCTCTTCCATCACGGGTTGAGGATGAACTTTCTGATTATTGCAGTCACCACTAGGTTGCATTGCCAGTTTCAGTAGGAGGAAAGTTTCTTGGCTTTCAATCAAAGAGGGAGCTAATAGTACATGTCCTGTGAACCAATGAAAGAAATCTTGGATAAAAGAAAAAATATAATGGAGTTCAAGAACTTGATTTATTTAATATAACTGCCATAGAAAAGGGGAAACAACCAGAAATGACACAATTTTCTCATCAAAGTATAACAATTAAAACAAGAAAAAAAGTACATAGCATAACATATCCCGGACAAAGTTCGAATTTAATTACAGCTCAATACAACTTCTCCAGCCCATTCATACTGAGTTACATACAAGATCTTTCTCATTTACCCATCAGGCATATGGGACAACGGCGGAATATCTCCAGAAGAACTTACAAGCTAAAAAACTCAACTTCAAAAAGCTATGATACAAACCTTGCAGTAATGCAACCTCATACTGTTTTAAGTAAAATAAATGTTATACTCATTGAAATGTAAAAATCACTCCATTTCTCTAAACAACAAAAATACAATTGCTCAAACATTCAAAAACACTTAAAAATATACTTTGTTAATTGGAAATTCTGTTAAATATAAGAACTATAATTTTTCATCACGTCAATTGCCAACAAACAGAATCAAGTGAAGAAACAAGAAAAGAGAAAGATGAGCAGAAACTGTCACCGATATGTAGAGCGGCTGATCAGAGCCGGGCTAGAAAGGGAGAAATTCTAACTTGAACCAATAAACAATAATAAAAGCCTCTTCGTAGATGCCTGCTTATAGGAAAGCCATTTCATGTCCATGAAATAGCTATTCAAGGTCATTAGATTTTGCAGCCATGCATGAATAATTTATTGATAGATTAATTTATTAAAATATTTTCCTTTTTATTCTTTTTAAAACGTTAGGTAATTAGAACAAAATGCAAGGTAGAAGTTCATAGGAATCAAAAAAAGTTACTAAACAGCATTTGATATATGGAAGGCTTTACAGCAACCAAGGTAAAAGAAAAAATGGTCTTCTTTATAGAAAAAAAATGCTCTTCACATTTTTTTTTATCATTTAATGTTAACACCCACAGACTAAACCAAATTCGTTGGAATCAGCAGCAGAATTTACAGAATGATTATTGGAAAAGTGCTTATAATCATATACAAAAAGGAGATGTTCTTCCATCAGCAAAGATATTTCCTAATATTAACCAAAAATAACACCTCGCACAATTGAGCAAATTGTTCTTTCAGATGCACCTTTTGGTATAATTGTATTATCTTTTTTCTCCCTTTTACTTCGGTGCACTTAAAATGCAATACAAACACCTATTTGTATTCGATCCAATATATTCACAGCCAAAGACTTAAGCACAAGTTTAGTCAACTTCGATGCACCAAGAAGACAACTTTGATCCAATTTTAAACTAGACTAGTCATCAACCGAAAAGGGTGGAATAATGCATTGCTACAATTGGGTGGAATAATGCATTGCTGCAAAGTACTTTATATTGAGTAGAGCTTATTGTCAAATTCGAACCACATTTTAAAATTAGATAATCCATATTTTGCAGTGGTAACATTTGGAGAGAAAAAGCAATGACCGCTTTAGTGAAATTCTCACTTGGAAACAAATTGATGCCATTTAACGCTATATGTTACATTTCAAGATCACTGTACCATAAATTTGAATAGAGGTCTTCAACACATAATGCTATTAGATTTTAGATTAGATGAATCAATCATTTGAGGACTCGATGCACCACCGAAGATGCATTCTTCACTGCATTGTGAAGTTTGATAAGGACACTACCCATTGGAGGATGATATGGAACAAAAATAAAGACTCAGTAGGCTACCAAAGATACACTACCAAGACCTTTTATTCAATGAGATAAGACAAAATTTGTCGTTATAAGAAAAGAAAGATGGCATGCCAGTTAACATTTGCAATTTTCACTTACAAGTAAAACTTCTCAGGGAAGAAGCTGTAACGCATTTCCAAAGTGTGGATGTCCAGTTTACAAAGAGACCAGAGATCTCCATAAAATGCACTCCATCCTATAGCAGTTACTATACTGTTTTTAACAGGTAAAAGTTCGACGGATAACTTGGGCATACACCCAGGAAAGTTGCACTAATAGTTCAACAAACAAAGGTTTTGGTCATGGGATAAGCCAAAGTTCCTACCTGGTGAGCATGAGACTGCAAATCTCTCTTCTAGAATCCAGACTGAATGTCAAGCTTGAATAATTGTTTCTTCTGCCTATTACCATTCTTGGTACAACTATTTATGAAAGAAAAAGTGAAATAAAGGGGGAAGGGGAAGAGAGAAGAAAGGGAGGACGGAATCTTTTTTATGTGGAAGGCGTATGATTGATATTTTTCTTTACGATACTTATCTCACAAATTCTTGCACAAAATGAACATCAAGTGAAAACTAGTCTAGTTATCATAAATTTGAGCAATTACAACGCACATGGTGCAAGCAGCATGAAAAGCAGCTTTATTAATATTATCTGCTCATATGAAGCTTTTCATTTCTGCAAGGGCTCAGTAAGCTTGAACTCTAAACACTTCCTTTTTTTAGCTTCTTAAATCTTAACTCCATCATAATAACCCAAAGTCTAGATACACTTTAAGATCCACACAACAATCACAGTCAAGAAAATAAGGAGATAATAGCATTTAGAGGAACTAGTGTTCATATTTCTACTATGCCTATGGCTTCAAATCCAAAACAATTAAGAAACAATTATATCACTTCAACTTAAATTAAAAATTCACATGAAAATTGTAGGAATTTTCACCCACACGATAAACCATGATTGCATGCATTCCATGTCCATTAGATGTCAGAATCACAAAATTTCAATGAAATCTAACTACTAGTATAAAATCTCAACCAAGACATAGAAACAATAGTTTAGTTGACTAAAATAATTATATGGTTCACACGCAGCCCAAAACAAAATTCACCCCTGTTTATTCAATCCTATGAGTCACCAAACTAAAGGTTGCCAGTAGGCGACCACCAAAGAGAGAAGTTACGCATACTTCCCACACTAAAAGCTACAACTAAAAATATTCTTCAACTAAAGAAGCCATTGGAATTACTCCATGAAGCCTTAAAAGAAATTAGCAACCAGATACGGAGAGAGTGGCTATACACATAATTTGGACCAACTACGCCAACGAAAAGTAGATAAACTACGCTATCTGGAAAAGACAAAGCAAAGTTCAAATATATGACATCACATAAAATGCTTTACCGAGATCCCCATCAACCCCTCGAACCACAATCCTGATCCCTCAATCGCAATTACAGTGGATTCCTAATCCAGATTCCCAAAAATAGACATCCTAACTTTAATTATGAATTATAACACAAGGGAAAGAACTTTTGATTATATCAGATTGTTCAATTTTGCCTCTTCGGTCAGATGGGATTTTGTTGATTCATGATTATTGTACTCGATCGTAATTATTATTAACAAAAAGGGCAGGAAATGACTTATATGCCACCGTGTTTAGTGAACCACGACCTTTGTCGTGTTCCCATTGAAGCTACTGCCATACCATGTACCAAGAGGGATACCACTGTACCACGCAACCGACCAATTCAAAACAAGGTCCATAATAAACTAAACTAGGCTTTCTCCCAAAAAGTCATGCACTGATTTATATCTATACATACATATGTCTGTGTGCGCGTGCTTGTGTATGTATACATGCACATATTGAGGATAAAACAAAGACTTCTAAACGGATACTGCTACAGTCCTCCTAAATTTTAGGGATTAAACTCAAGGTAATCCTCCCAATAGCCTATACAAACACAGTTCAATCCCCTAAATTTTAAAACTTTGCTACAGTGATCTCCTTGACTTGGGGACAACAGTTCTAGTTGTAAGTTTAGGAAGTGTAGTGGGTGCATTCCAAGATCTCCGCCCCTAGTTTTACAATTCAAAGGTTCAAGTATTAAAATTTACAGGTTGAACAAATACGACAGTGTGAATGCCCAAAGATAGGGAATACCCCTAATTTATTCTCTAATTAAAGCCAGTGCATTGTAATACCAATAATCAGACATAGGGCTAGTTTTTAAATTATAAAAAAAAAAAAAAAA
>MKEJ01003652.1:0-12618 GCA_001753735.1 Embelia ribes
GTTTTCATTCTATTTTCTTTATATCTTTGTTTCTCGTTTTCCCTGTTCTTTGAGCCCGTTTTCCGTTTCCGTATTTTAATTATCTGTACTTTTTAAAATTGGCCTTTATATAATCTCACTCAAATGAACATCAACGAAGTTGACTGAGAGAGTAAAATTCGATTGCTTTTCCGAAGCGTACTAAGATTGAATTCTTTACTGCAGTGTCTCTTAGTGGCGAACCGTAATTAACATTGTAAGCAGTAAGGGAAGACTTAGCATTCCAAATTTGGGTTAACTGCGTTTTCTTTCTATCCAAAATGCGACAAATTATAATACTATGTGTCTCTAACGTACAAGGCACCCGTGGCCTAATGGATAAGGCGTCTGACTTCTAATCAGGCGATTGTGGGTTCGAGTCCCACCGGGTGTGACTGTATTTTTGCTGAATATTACGCTCTATCTATCATGCATTCTTCACAAAATCCATAATTTGTAGAATAAAAAGCAACACAGCTCAGTCATTGTTTCTACAAGGCAATGGACAAGAGTCCAAATTTCAAAACATTTTAAACTTAACAATGGACCAAGGATATGCTTGCAGCATATAATCTTTTATTGTGTGGAGCGGGAGGTTTAATAGTTTTAAACTTGACAGCAAAAGGGCCTCTTTGCAACCGTTACAGGGGCAGCGGGGCAGCCCCCGCGCAAAATTTTATTACATAGCATAGAACTATGGCCACAGGACCAAGGACCCCATTCCGCTCCGGTAACCTCTAAAATGACAAGAAGCGAATTTGTATCTGCTTTTTCCATCCTCTGAGAAAATCTAAATTCACAAGTTACACAACTACCAAGTAAGGTTATAGATAGATACTTCTACTGCAACTGCATAGGTGTCGAACAATAAAAAATTTGTAGTAGAATAAAGGGTGAAAAAGTTCAGTAACTTGTTTTTCGTAGGGCAATGAAAGTTCAATCTCACAAGTCGTAAAATTATACAGCACAAGTGGACCAAGAACAATAAACTCCATTCCAAAGTAACCTTGAGGAAATTCCAAAGCGATTTTTTCTTTCTTTTGAGAAACTAATCACAACTACCAACTAGAAGATAATATCCTCTCTAATCTTTAAATAAAGGAGAAAATATGTTTACACAAGCACCAAAAAATTCTAGCTTATCTATCTGTACTAGCCAAAAGAAGTAATTCTCTTAAGTGTTTCCATGTTGCTTCAAATCATCAAAATCACCAAATCAATGCCTCGAAAGTACTAAATCACCAGCAACACCTCCACAAGCACAATAAATTCACGAATTAACTTGCCCATGCAACAATGGACAATCACTCAGGTCCATTTTGTATTTCGAGTGTCCAAATGGACAATCATGTAGCCAAAGCCTGTATAACACGATCATCAATTAACGCCACTCTCGGCACTTGCCACATCTCCACTGGCCCTCCACGGGGTACTGTTCTTCCCAAGGTGAACAATGGCTGTGCAAACATAGCCCACAAATCTGGCAACAAAGATCAGGACTTGGGTCCGCAAGAGAACAGCCTTGACAAAAAATTACATCACCACAAGTTTCTGCAGGAATGTTACTCGGTTCTTGTCCAGTGAGGTCATCAACAATCATTACAAGATCCTCGGGGAACTCATTTCGTAAGTTCCCATAAGAATTGTCAAAATCATCTACATACAAATCTCCGGAGTCGATCTTGCCTGCATTAGCTTCATCTTCTTGAGCATCATCATCTGGTGCCAGTAACTCATTGAAGGAGAAATAAGTCTGAGGTTCAAACTCCATATCCTCAAAGTTGAAGTCATTGCAGTCGAACGAAATACCATTCTCCAAACCATTTCCAGAAGCATCCCACTCAACACAAGGAGATGAGGAATAATCCTGTACCGGCCCAGGAAAATTCCCCTGATCAGTGGCTGTGTACAAATCTGTATTCTTGTCATTATTCAAAAGCCTTCTAATTGGCAGCTTCTGGGGCCCTGTTCTAGGGGCAGAAGTAACAGAGTCCCATTGGGTATCGCTTTCAGAATTAGGTTCTGAAACTTGCTCAACCATCGAAATAGAATAAAGAAGAGGGTCTTCCCCTGATATGCAGGGAACAACATCCATTGGTGGAGAGAGAAGAGGGGTGCTTTCAATTTCCTTTGGTTGATCAGAAATGGCTGGATTAAGACTGTCGGTTTCTGAATTTGACCCTTTTGCCTCCCTTGTACGTAACCTTTTGGGCTCTACTGTTTTTTTCTTGTTAGGATCCATGTAGGGACACACTGGAGATCTTATCCTACGACATCTGCAACACTTGAATCCCACCAAATCAGAAATCTTCGACTCCTCAAGTTCTAAGGAATCAGCATGATACCAATCTGCAACAAATTCACAAAAAGGAAAGTTGAAAGAATGATAAATCAACACAGAGAATAGCAGAGAGAGTGGGGAAGAAAGATCGTGTAGATTACTTTTGCATGTGTCACAGCGAATATACGTGAGCCCGGGATTGTAAGGCTGATCACACAAGTGACATTTAGGTCCTTCCGAAATTCTGTTCCAATTGCTTTTCCTAAGAATGTGCCTCATCCTAAATTTTAATCCTTCTGCATCTTCTTTTTCCTTCTCTTCTAAACTTTTTCCTGCTTTATTCTTTTTAAATATCAGGCCCCAAGAAGCTATCTTTGGTTTTGACACTGAACCAGAATCCCGTACACCTGATTTAATCTCCAATGGACTATTTACATGTCCAACAGGCGTTACAGGTTTATGAAAGCTCGTCTGCTGGAAGCCTTTACCGGCTGTAACTACATTCTGAATAGCTCGCCCTTGGAAAAGCAAAGGACTAGTTGGCGACTCATTTTCACTTTTTGGAAGACTTTTGGTATGGCAACTTTTGCAGGTTATCATGTGCTCAACTTTGCCATCCCTGTGATTTGTTGAACCAATGGTGCATCTCTCGTGACAAAAACCTGATTAAAAAAGAAGTGATGATTAAAGTCAGGAACTGAAATATTTTACAGTCAACAATTCTTTAGGGCATAAAAATATGGCAGCCATTTATTTGGTTCTTTGTGAGATTTTTCCACCATGCACTAGATTCTTATGGGCTTTTTTAATAAAATTCTTTGAACATCAATAAAGACTAAAGGGTATCTCCAGTAATTTAAACAAAAACCAAGTGAAAACAAAATAGGACCACAAATAGCTATGTACCTTCACATGCATTGCACTTGACCGCATTCCTGACACAAGAAAGAGGGGAAAAACATGTTACCTAAGCAAATCAAAGAATATGGAGGGAGGAGAGAGAGAGAGGTAGAATATTTTACCGGAGAAAAACGTCTAATTGACAGGAAGCACAACCGCACTTGACCAAATTGTCTCTCTTAAATGACAAGTAAGAGAAAATATCTTTACGGCTAGTTTTCAACTGTCTCTTTTGTAAGTTGGAGAGCACATTTGCAGGCTTGTCAGGTAAAGGCAAATGCATTTTGTCAATCTTTTCTTCATACTCTTTGATCAAATATAAAGGAATACGAGTCTCAGAAAACCAGTATACTTCTCTCCCATCCTGGCTTTGTTCTACTTCTACGATATTCTTCATGACACGAGAAGGAAGATGTTTTTGACTCCTGAATGAAACTCCATATATAATCTTATCTTCCAAGCTTTTCTTATCACAAACATAAGCATTTCTAAAAGCCAAAGCTTCTGCCTCTTGACCTTTACCATCTTGAAGGGTTTGTTCAGGACGGACAAGATCACTCCATCTTACATAATGGTCTAATCGCCTTACCTGAAAAAGGGATTAACTCTCCAGTCAAATGTGTTACAAGTACACAACACCCGCATGGCTCAAGTGAAAAAGACCAATAGCGGGGTAATATTAAGCAACACCATAAAGAAAGAAAGTATACTCGTGCAAGCAAGTAGATCAAAAAAATAGTACGTACCTGAAGAGCAAGCTCAGATGCATTTTTACTCATTTCAACAGCAGCTCTCCAAAAATACTGTCTACTCCTTTTAGGAATCTCAGAGCCTTCAGCATAAACAATTCCTGGAATCCTTCGACAACCACCTGAATGACAAGAGGAGCCAAGTTTCGGATTGTCTTCCAAACAATTTATTGCATGATAAGCTGTTTCCTCATAACTTTTTGCTTCTGCTTTAGATTTCATTTTCGCTAGTTTTATGAATGTAAAATTAACATTTTGAGGTCGGATAAATCCATTGCTCAAACTATAAGCAAAACTATTCTTCTAGTAAAAAATTAAAAGCAAACAATTGTCTTCTGACTCTATATGCAGGCTAACTAGTATATTTAATTCCTTGCTACTTTAATATTAGAGCCCCAACATGTATTAGGTATTGTTAAATAAACACGTATGCTTAAGTGAGGACACATGCCCTTTGAGTGACCGCCATGTGTCTACTCATTAAAAGGGCAAAACATACAATATACCTACAAACCAAAGAAGTCTTAAATGAGTGTCAGGTCTCAGGTCTAACATGTGAGCATCAACTTTAAACAGACTGTCTTTTCCTAGCTCACATCGTTTTCATTTATGAAATTAAAACATCATCCACCCAAAACAACTTGGCATAATTTAAAGAAATTTAAAAACAAACCGTTTCCCAAGACCAAATAGTCAAGCACATTTCGTGTACTATCACTGCCAATGGCAAACTTAATGTGTGAAACAAACTTTTAAAAAAAGAGTAAAAAATCAGTGCCAATGACATGTCCAATGAGAAAGCATTAATCTAGCTGAATGAAAAGAGGATGTAATTTACCTTGTCGAGCTGCTTTCTTAACCACTGAATGTGGCAAAACTCCTCTCTGTAGGATATGCTTTGAAAACATCCCTCCTCTCCACCAGGTAAAATCAATTGAGCTATCAGTTTGATCATCAGAAACAGCTTCAGACACAACGGATGTTTTCCTACCCCGTCTCCCACTTAAACCACGCCTTTGAGTAGAACCCGTGCCAATTGTGGCATTTTGGGTTACCGAGGATTCAATTAACCAACTTTCCACAAGCTTAAACCAGTCCGGAGAGAGGGCAACAGCACGAATATTTCTCTCCAGCTGCAGAATTAGAAACATAGCATTACCAATTGGTAGTCCTTAATAATTAATATTGAACATAATCCTAAGAGCTTTATCTTAAGACATTATTATTAGCCATATATGCATATAAAAGCAAAAAAACGTCTAAAATTCACAAAAATATTCCTACAGGACATTGAAGTCCCTAATATTATAAAGATGGTGACCGGATGAGTAAAGTTATCCATCCAAGAAACTTCTCTTTTATATAATCATCTTTATCTAGCTAAAATTCACGTAAAATTGAAGAGAGACGATCAAGAATCTCCACATAATATTAATTCTTTTTACAGTCAACTTCTTTTCTTTAATTATATGTCAGCTCCCTCTCTTTTAACATTAAATGCATATTAATGTAACATGGGTATGGAGTTGGGGCAACAGAAGGACAACACGACAGTAAGCTAACAGCAATTACATAATAAGAGGGATCATTGTCCCCAATTCTATAGACAAGCCCCATTCAATCCTCCCACAAAATCAGCCAAGGTCCAAGCAAAAGAAAAATCAAGCTTCTAAAATTTACAACTTTTTCTGAAGAGAAACCTTGGGTAATTACTGCACTAAAAGAAATTATGGAATTCAGAAATATTGATTCGTAAAGGTTGACAGTTTCAACATCTGCTGCTGATGATACAGGACAAAGATGGAGACAGCCAAGATAATTTAACAAGAAAAAGAGATCTTAACAAAAAAGTTTATTATTGAAGTAGAAAAATTCAAGCATCCCAAAGTAAAATACAACAAAATGAATGAGCGCTCACCTCAAGCAGAAGAGACTTTATGGTGCCGTGGGTTGTAGCCTGTTCCACTTGTTTACGCCACTGCGTTCGGTATGCAGGAGTTCGGAAAGCACCAACAACCAAACCACATAAACACTCCTCCATGAATATGATATACGTTGCAATTGCACGAAGGCTTCCCTCTCCGTTCTTTATAACAGGAAGGCCAGCAAGAATCTTCATTGCACCTTTAATAGCATTTGAGGCAGCAGCATTCAACAAGCACCCTCTCTTGCTCGTAGCTGGAGCCTTGCATGAAAAGCACCAACCACACCTTTCTCTTGGAACTTCTACCAGCTTCTTTTCAGTAGTCAGCCAGAAAAATCGTACAGCTACTGATGAAAAAGCTTTCATTTGCAGTAAATTGTCAGCAAGTGCCATTTTCCTACGTTTGTCTAAAGCATGCGACTCAGAAACCTCTTTTTCTTCAGACATAAGAACAGCCAGATTGGCAGCAGCAGCAGCAGCAAAATCTCCTTGACTGTAATTGTTCATGTATGCTTGAGACTTAAAATGCAATCCCATGTAAAAGCAGACATCTGAAGATTTTTTATTACCAGCACCAACAACTCGCTTAATGTCCTCCTTGCTTTCAAAGAACATGTCCAGGAACCCATTGTAACTTCCATTGGTCCTTGTACTTAGAGAAAATTTACCAAGCAGGGAATCTTTGCTAGAGTTCTCCAAAAATGAAGCTAATATATTTCCCCCATCATTTTCGGCTATAGAGCCTTCTAGTTTCTTATTTTCGACCATGCCAAGCAACTTATGATTTCCACCACCCAGTATCTCAACCGGAGTAGGCCATCGACTATCGTCCATTTCAGCCGATTGCTCATCCATCTCGACTTTAGCCAGAAAAGGTATGACAACATCCTTTTGAATGTCCCAGTACCGTAAAATCGCCTTGCAAATATCAGAGTACAACATTATATGTTGTGCAGATGAAAGTAGTGCTTGCAGGACCTTTGGAATGTCTTTCTGATGGTAATATTTGAAACAAGGTTCTGATTTGACTGAGATTGCCAACCTGCATTTATTAAAAGTAGAGCATGAAAAGATCTCAAATAATAATTAACCAGAAACGTATTTATGAAAGATAGGTAAAAGAGCAACCAAACCAAGACATTCAATTGCTGCAATCAAAACTGAATACCAAGAACAAAAAATCATGCCACTTCTAGAATGAGAGGGCAAAGAGCAACTAATGAGGATGAATAGATTAATTAAGACAAATATGTCGGGAACATACACTAGCAAGTGATTGCAAGTGCCCAAAAAAATATGTCCATATGAATCAACACCGAAAGCCTCTGCTCCAGTTAGCAATGTGCCCTTTGCAATTGTTAACTCTGTTCTGCTAATAGCACACTCAGGACAATACCATGTCCCTTCTGGTATAAAAACTTTGCTTACACCAATACATCTTGAATGATAAGCTGATGGACAACCATCACAACAGAGCAAAGTCCCATCCATGCCACATAGCCTGCATTCATCTCCATTGCCATCATCAACAATATCAGCATTTTCACTTGTATCAGCACCTTTTACATCCAAATATCTTGCGCTATAAGAAGGCTTTATCCCCTGAGTTCCTGTTATTATCCCTTCGACTTCTTCATTCTTACAAGCAGAAGTCTTCGAATATCTAGGATGCACCCTTCTTGGCCCAGTCTCGGAAGCAGAAGCTACAACATCATCTGGATCTATTCCAACTTCAGCTTCTTCACGTATGTCAATTTCTGATCTTAGCTCCACAGATTCTAGAACGTCATCGCACAAGAACTGCAGGATCATCAACTTCGAACCAGATGGTAAAGAATAATAATCTTTCTCTAAAGCATCAACATAAAATCCTTTCCACTGCGGTCCGCTTATATGTCTCGATATCATCAAGTACTGGACCAAGTAAATAGGCCAAGTCAACGTGTCAAGCAACCCCCAATCCGTTAACCTACATGTGAAGATGAGACCGTAATATTAACTTAACAGAAGAGCTAAATAGATGCATTTACTTGATATAAACGACCATGATGTGCATGCGAAAGAAGTGATGTTCGTAGCTTTGAAGACAGATGATGAAGACTAAATAGTCAGTACCATGTTTTTCATTCATATCATTTCCATATAGACACTGCCTCATTCAGGATGTTTAAAAGCAAAATCCAACAAGATAAACATGTCAAATGAGGACTACAATATTCCAGTAGTTACTAATACAAGTTTCACTTAGAAGCAAGAACTACAATACCAGAAAGATATGTATTTAGAAATCTACCTCATACATTTTGAAGCTAACTCCGAACCGTCTGAAGCAAGCATTTCAAGATGGCGCTTTAACACACGCATGAGAGCAACATGAATGGCATCCATTAGTGTGTTTGGGAGAGGACAGTTAAGTGATCCCACAAAATCATCAAGTTCAAAGGGGCTCAAAAACAGCTGGATACTGAAGGAGCGCAAGAAGCCATACACTGAGAGAAGGTATGAAACGTATTCCTCGGGAACTCCAATGTTTCCGGAAGAAGGAGGTAATTGTGGTGGAGAAACAACTGGGACATTAAACTCTGGGTTCACATTCTCATCCTCACTTGATAGATCACCGTCGTCATTATTAAATTCAACAATGTCATTTTCACGAGCCCCTCCATTACTTATCTCAGTTGATAAAGACTTGTCCATCTTCATAGCAGCACTTAAGGCACTCTCCGCATGTTTCAAATTTTTCTTTGCTATCAATTCATCTAACTTGCTCTTCCTTGCCATCAGAATTTTGTCCAAATCACCATCCTCAACAAGATAATCCTTCACTTCGGCAGCATCCAGATCTTCACTATCGCCGTCTTCGTAATCGACTCTGTATAATCCATCCTCATACAAGACAATCTTCCCAAGGAAAACCCCACTGCCCTCAAAGTCTTTCTTCACGTATCTACCAACTAATAGCATCTTACCTCTTGTCGCTACCACCTGTCTCTTAGCTCTTGGACCCGACATAGGACTTTGCACATCCTTCCTTCTTCTCTTTCTCCCCTTGAGTTCTGAAGTGACAGCAAGCGGCTCCATATGACCAATAGGTATTAACCAAAGCCCAACTGCCGAAATACCCAAACGTTACGCCAAAACAATCAACTTCCACGAATCAATAGTTTGCACTTAATTAAACCTGAAAGAATAAAATTGCTCAGAACTAAGAGAGGTAAGCATTTGTTTTTCAAATCGAGCAAAAAAAGGCAGCAACACATCGGCAAAACCTAAATAGGTAGGTGCTTCAATTCAAATATATCCACAGAAAAGGGCCAACAATTAGGATTATTTCTCATCTCAAAGAAGGACAACAATCCAAAGCAATTGAACGCTAAAACAACAGAATGAACAATGAAAAACAACCTTTAAACTCAGCAAAGGTACATTCAATTACAATGAGGAAACAAGTCTCCTAAATGAAGCAGATAAGATGTACATATGAATCTAATATGATAACAAAATAAAAGACACCTAAAATTTTCTTTTTCTCCCTCTAAGTCCCAGAGTGACCGCCACCAGCTCCATATGACTAATGTGAATCAATGAGACTCCACCAGCCCAAAGAAACTACAATAAATTGGACTCTTAAAAAAACCATTCCAAAGGAAATTGAGCCCTAAACAACTGAATGGACAATAAAATTTTCGTATGCAGCCAAGGCAGATTCAACTACAATGAGTGGACATGATAATTAAAAAAAGAAGAAACTACAATGAAGGGACCAGTCTCCTAGACGACGCAAATAATATCCACGTACAGATCTAATATGAGAATACAACAAAACACACCTAATTTTCTCCCTCTAAGTTCCAATGTGACCGTAACTATCTCCATATCACAATAAAAAAGTTAACAAAACTCCAACTTCCGGAAAAACCTAAGATTAAGTTAAAACGTATGATTTCCTCAAATCAACAGTTTTGTGCTTAATTAAACTTGAATGAATAAAAAATTCAGAACTAAGAATTAGGGCTATTACAGAACAGAAAAGAAGAGCAACAATCCAGAGGAAATAGAACACAAAAACAACACAATGAGCACCAAAAATATGAAAATTATATAACAAGATCGTTCAATTAAGTAAATCGAACACTAAAATAACACAATTATCTCATTTAACAAGATTGTTAAATTAATTATATCAAAAGGGGCAACAATTAGGACTATTACTTATCTCAAAACAACAGCAAATCTAAATGAAATCGAACACTAAAACAACACAATGAGCACCAAAAATAGGAAACTTATATAACAAAATTATTCAATTAAGTAAATAGAAACACTAAATAGCACAATGAGCAACAAAAATCGGAAAATTACATAACAACATTATTAAATTAAATCAAACACTATAATAACAGAATAGACTCATTTAACAAGTTTGTTAAACTAAATTAAATCAAAAGGGGCAAAAATTAGGGCTACTTCTTATCGCAAAAAGAACAACAAATCCATACAAAATCGAACACAAAACAACATAAATCTAATATATAAATTATAAACTAATT
This sequence comes from Embelia ribes, assembly GCA_001753735.1. Lineage (NCBI taxonomy): Eukaryota > Viridiplantae > Streptophyta > Magnoliopsida > Ericales > Primulaceae > Embelia > Embelia ribes. The sequence continues at coordinate 10,423 of MKEJ01003652.1, forward strand.
GAAAAAATCTATTAGATGACAGAGATAAGGTGTATGAACAAATCCCATATATATAAATACAACCATCTGATACAGATTTAAATATTAAAAGGCGATATTGAACAGTACCGTATATTTATCGGCGTCTGTTAGGGTTTCGTCCGTGATAGATAGAGAATTGCTGCGTATATGTATGTGTGTGTATATGTATATATATATGTAGAGAGAGAGAGAGAGAGAGAGGGAGAGAGAGATCTCGAGGTGTGGTGTGAAAGCCTTAATGGAGAGATAGAAAGATCTGTATTGGCCTTTTTTTGGCCTTAGCCACCCTTGCAATTAAAAATGGCTTATTTGACTCGGAACTCGGGGTCGTGACTCGGTAACACCACCGAGTCGGTAATTGTGTTTTATTTATTTATTTATTTTATCTCAAATAATTTTTGGCAATAATTTTTATAATTCAAATGAATTAGCGATTCACAGTGATAGATCCAAAATTTTTGGCAATTGGTCAACCTTAATGGGTAAAATACCTCATTTCAAACAAAAAAATCTAGGGGGGCAACATAGTTTAAATTTTGGATTTTATTTATTTTCCTTACAGAAATTTTATAGAATTACAAGTAGTAAATAGGGGCCGTCCCACACCACTCCCTCCTCCCGATTGGTCCGCTAATGGTGCTTGTTGAATAACAATATAAAAAAATAAAGAATTATACTACTAACAAGCTCGAGCTTTTAGTATAACGGCACTTTAACAATAACAGTCAGCAATATAATTTAGACTACTATTAAATCTTTGTAATTGTTTTGTATCAGTAATTTGCTAAGGAAATTTAGAAGCAAATTTTATACTTCTATTAATAGGAACTATTTTTCCATAATTAATCTTATTTCCTAAAAAAACAAACATTGGTTTGAAATAATTTCATTTTTGAGGTAAAAATTACAAGCCTATTATGATTAACAACATCTTTAAAAAAATTTAAATGCTTAAAATGTTGTTCAATAGTTTTTGAAAAAAATCAAAACATCATCAATATAACAATAATATAATCCGAATATGAATTAAAAATATCATTCATAGTATGTTGAAATTCAAAGGGTATATTTTTTAGACCGAAAGGCATAACATTCCATTCATAATGGCCAAAAGACACTGTAAATGCAGTTTTATACCTATCCAACTCGTATATTTAAATTTGCCAAAATCAAGATTTCATATCGAACTTTAAGAAAATCAATGAATCTTGTAATCTATCCAATAAATCTTTTTTATTAGGAAAATGATATCTAATCCATTTTAAAACATCATTAAGAGGTTTATAATTAATAACTAAATGAGAAACACCTTTTTCTTTTTCAAAATTATTACTAACATAAAATACAGTATAACTTTATGGAAATTGGGATTTGGGAATTAAATCTTTTTCAAGGAGATAATTTATTTCCTTTTTACAAAGATCGAGTTATTTTTGATTCATTTGAGAAGGTTTAGCGTTTGTCGGAATATTTTTCTCATCAAAATTATTTTTTTTTCTTTCACTTCTACTCAATTTTCATTTTAACTAAAAAATTATTTTAAATTCATCATACTATATCCTACTCCCCATAAAAAAGAAATTAGCCACTCATACATGCAATGGCTCTGATACCATTTAAATAGTTGCGCTCATGCAATGGTAAGTCATGCAATGGACAAGTAGAGATCTAAAGTTGGTAGAAGTAGAAGTCAAGAAAGAAAATATTGAAGCTGAAACCAAAATAGTCTCAAAAGATAGATTTTATTATAAACAACAGGCAAACAGAAGAGTTTAGACTATTATTAACAAGCATTAGCTTAGTTAATTGAGAGTGTAATTGCTCATCTTCTATTTCATTAAGTACTTTCTTAGTCCAAAATTGAGGTGCATAGTGGCCAACTTTGCCATATTTACGACAAGAAATATCTAAATGTTTGACTTTTCTTTTGTCAATTAAAGGTGGTCCTTTAGGCTTGCTTCCAGCATTAGTTTTTTTATGAAATTTTCTTTTATAAGTCATTTTATTGGAATCATAATAAGAATGGAATTTAGTCCTAAGAGGTTTGATTTTGCTTGAAATCATTCTATGCTTACCCTTAAGCTTATGACCAGGAGGTATTGGGGCTTTGCCTAAATCAAAAGCAAACTCTTCACAAAATTCACTTGTTCCTCTGTTAAACGTTGCTTTTTCAAT
>MKEJ01003657.1:0-11547 GCA_001753735.1 Embelia ribes
TTTCCCTTTTATTATTCAGACAACCACCTATGCTAGTATTATTTCTTTTGTTTTTGATATATGGCTAGGAGAACATGATAATAAGGTCAAAGTTTGAGACTATTGTAATTCATTTGTTTCAATTCTGTTAGATGTTTATGATAGATTACCTTTATTCATAACATGACATGTGGATTTAAAGTCGAGGCTTTACTTTTTTAGAAGGGTTTATTTTAGCATTGTTGTCTGTGACAACCGACTGTCATAATATATCAACCGGCTCACACATTGTCAACTGGATGATACCTCTATTCCAATCTGCTGATAACATCCCTTAAAAATCCAAGGTTAGGGATTTGATCAACCGCGTGTATTTACATGCACATCAACTAATCTACACTCTCATTTCTCACTCACCTCTCTCAATTTCGTCACTTTTCTCTATTTCTCTTCATCTTCTTCATCTCTATTCCTCTCAACCTCATTTCCCACTCTCTATTTCTTTATCTTCATCTTCTTCTTATCTTTCTACAAATCCTAGATTTTCTCCAATGACTCCTCTTAAGAAGTCAAACCTTCATCTATGAGACAAAACATCTAAAGAAGATTATGACAATCAAGTCCCCACAAAGAAAATTAGAGATGTTCTAAGCATAAGAAAGAAGCGTGAAGCACCGAGCCAAAGGGTTGAGGTACCAAGCCAAAGGGTTGAGGCGCCAAGCCAAGGTAGTGGACTCTCTACTGAAAAATGGGTTCGAATTAAACAAACTACAGGAAGGACAAAGATGAAGAAAAGAAGGCAATATGAGGCCGAGGCACATGGTTCAGAGGCACCTCCACTTTCCGAGAATGTACCTTCATTTGAGGCTCCATTCATACCTATTTCTCATTTCCAATCTCCTCGCCCATTCGTGCACGATTCGGTAAATTTCATTACCATTGAAAATAAAAATTCTTTTTATTCTTGGTTTTCAAAATTTACTATCATTGCAGGTGATCCAATTGACGTTCCTTTCTTTGGTGAATGCAAAAACTCAATAATATGTGTAAATCTTTTTAGGATACAAGGATGGTCCTACTTGATGAGTCTATACGAAACAACATATCCGGACCTCTTTCGCACTTTCTATTCAAACTTTAAGTTCATGTACGATAGAAACCACAACATTACAGGATTCACATCTAGAGTTAAGGGAAAGAGTATTAAATACTCAGTTAAGGACTTAATTCATACTTTCCAACTCATAGACACGGAAGCGCAAGGTAGTTTATTGTTTAACAAAGACAATGAAAGTATGAAAGTACCAAGTGTTCCATTTCAAAGGGTCTTAGAGGACATTTACCAACCAAATGCTTCATTTCGTACTCGATCCGGTCTTAACACCACTAAGTTTCTCAAGTTTCAAGAGAAGATAATGCAACTCTCGATAGTTAAGAACATTAGTCCACAATCAAGTAGAAAAAATAATATTTCCTATCTTACAACCTTCATAGTTTATGCCCTAAAAGGAACCTCTTAATAGACACGCCATGCATGATGATTGAATACATAAGAGATGGTCTTATGTGTCGGGTCATGGTTTATGGGATGGCTCTTACTGTCATTTTTCTAAAGGAAGGCATTGGCTTATCTCCCGAAGAACTAATGATCTAACATGTAAGATTGATTGGGCATTTCAATTTCTTTCAATCGGATATCAAATATGATAACGTGAATAAGGTGTGGTTGTGGAAAGGTCTTCAAGTCACTGGACCAAACATCAATCCATTTAGTACCAATGTTGATGCTTTCAAATGCGCATACGGAACCTCAACTTCCTCCGCTGCCACTACAACTTCCGAACCAGGAAAACCAAAATCTACTTCTTCTTCTACTTATTTTCGCTCTTCGAGTTATTCTCATCAATCTATCAAATCCCTTATTTGTAACCTTTTCAAATACATTCGTAATACTTCAACTACCTTTCGTCGAGGTATTAGCCTCATTCATCGAAAGAAAAATCATCTTACTCGCTTACTCAAAGAAGCTTGTCCCTAAGATCATGCTCAACTCGAGAGATAGTGAATGGACGGACCCTACCATTCCTATTCCAAAAGGATTTGAAGATAGTGTAGAAGATTCCGTGAATGATGAGTCCAATAACAAACCAACAAGTTGCAATAAGTAGCTAGTATTGATGATGCCAAATGGGGAGTATTTACATTTTTGAAGATGATAGGGGTTATTAGGATGAGATATATTTTTGTTTTTTAATTTTGAAGATGTGTTAAGATTTTTATGTTTTTGTTGTCCTGTTTGAAGTGTTTTTGTTATGGATTTTGAAGATGTTGTTTGTGTTTTTGTTTTCTTTATGTTGTCTTTGACAGTCAGTCTATTTTGAATATTATTTTTGTTATTTTAGCTTATTTATTTCATTGTTGGGTTAAATGTACCCATCTATGTTTCTTTGTTGGGTTAAATGTGCCCGTTTATACTTATGATATTTGTTTGATAGGTTAAACGTGCCCGTGTTATGCTTCATTCTCATAATTTTTACAATTTATACAATGCATATATTGAGGGGGAGCATTAACAAATATGTTTATATTAAAAAAAAAAATTATCATAAAAAAGGGAGAGATTGTTGAAACAAAATATGATTTAAATACTTTTTGAGATTTGATTATGCAATTTGTAATATTGTAATATTTGATTTAGGCTCATGTATAAAGGTCTAATTGTGTATTGAGTTGTGAAGCCTGTACATGTATTTTTTAATACATAGCTTTTATAGTTCAAGTCCAAAATATCACAATTTATTTAGTATAGCATCCGATCTATATGACTACATCAACCGACCGATATGAGACAACCGGTTAAGAAGACCTCAGCCAGGTTCCAGTAGGTTTTAGAATTTTGATAATAGCCATTCTATATAAATGTATCAACCGACTGATATGTAATAATCAGTTGAGAAGATCTCGGTTGGGTTTCAGTGGAATTTTGCATTTTGATAGCAGCCGGTCTATATGAATATATCAACCGCCTGATATGTATCAGCTAGCTATTACGGGGATATCAACCAGTTGTTAGTTGCAGTTTTAAGCTATAACGGCTAGTTTTGAATGAGGATAATCTTGTTTATTCGGATCATGAACGGTCATAAATGGCTACCCTATCTACAAGGCATATAAAAGATGGCTCAAATGAGGTATTCATGTGTGTGAAATACAAGGCTATCAACTTCTAATCCATACAAGCAAGAATTAAGCAATCAAGAAAAGCTCAAAACTCACTTTCTATGTTTGAAATTAGTACTCATATTCTTAAAATTCTTAACCTTTGAGTGTATTAGGCCACTTTAAGTGTGATTAAACTCTTTGTAATCCTATGTATTAGAGAGCCAAAAAATTCAAGGATCATAACCTTTATTCCAAATTGATTAGCACCCAATAAGCTAATCGTGTTTTGTTTAATTGGTAATAACGGAATCTTAAGCATTTGGTCTTGGGAGAATGGATGTAGGAGAATAAGGAAAATATTTGGCCGAACCACTATAAACGATTTTACATTTCTCTCTCACTTACTTGTTTAATTTTGATTTGAGGCCCGAGTCTAGCTTCATTTTCTCCATCCTCTGCTTCTTGGTCTCAACTTGTTCTAGGGCATATCGACAAATGTCAATAAAAATATGATAGTAGTCTATAACCGATCTGTCTCTTTGTTGAAGTTCCATGAACTCTTGATGCCTTACTTCATTTCTAGTTGTATTAGAATATTGACGTTCAAATAATTCCTTGAATAAATCCTAAGATTCGGCCTCTTCCCATATATCGATGTATATCTTAGCCATTGCATTGTGCCACCAGATTCTCACCCTTCCGGGCAAATAGCACAAGGCTACCTCTAGTTGTTCTCTACCATTTTGTACTCCTATTTCCCTAAACACATTTTCCATGTTGACCATCCAATCAGGTACTCTGACAAGGTCCATTTTGGTCATAAAAATCATAACATATCATTTTGCAAACCTCATTAGGGTATGCAAAATTCTTTCATCTTCCTTATTTTACAAGTTTTATTATCCGACAGTTTTCCAAGTCATGGACTCGGATGTCCTCATTGGACCATTCATAGCATTCACTTGTATAAGTTCTTAGTCTGGATTGGGGATGTCATTTACTTCTCCCTCTATCAGTTTGAATCGGTCGGGGTCGCAAACTACTTAAGTCTATTCTTTGAATCCTTTCATGTTGTCACTTCTTTTCATTTCAATTGGGTTTACCTCATTGGATCTGTGTCCCTGGGTCAAAGGCTTGGTATTAAAACCACTACCTATTATAATTTCCTCATATAATTGGGAAGCCATTGATATTACATTCGGAAAGGGTTTGTATTTCAAACGATCCTTACTTGCTCTTTTATCTAGAACTCCCACATCTTCTGCACACTATATCATGGAAAGTTTTCACATATAAATTAACATGACATCCATGTGAGTGCTCGAGATTCACTTTGAAAGATACACCTCATACATATTTTATTCGTCATCATTATCCATCCAGTCAACGAGAATTTGCATTTGTGATTTAAAATTGTTTGTAGTTATAAGTAATCCATCGCCACTCCCTTCGCATCCCAAATTCTACATCGCTACCATAAACTTTGTCAACTGTCCCAACCCAATGATAAAATGAATTTGCAAATAAGACCCTCTATCATTGGCCTAGTAAATTGTTATTGTCTAGTCATTAAGATTCCTATGGGTTGACATAGATTCCTATGGGTTGATACATGAGGGTGGTCAATTACGATTGTACTATTTGCAAAAATACGAATTATAAGAATCCCTCAAGGTGGCTCGCTCGTTATAACACGAAATAGATTTGCTAAGTACTTCGGTTACGTATCAATATGCACACTCTGGTTTACTACATAGTCATTCACATACAAATTCGTGACATCAAAATGATGGAGAAAGATACCTTATTTATTTTTCTCATCGCTGTATGAAACATTCGACATTATTCGTTGAGACCATCAATATGTCAAGATTTAAGAGGTTTAGGTTTTATATCATACTCTTGAGTTGAGGCTTGAGTCCAGCTCCAAATTTCTCCATTCTCTATTCTTTAATCACAATCTATTCTGGGGCATATCGATAAAGGTAAGTGAAAACACGATAGCAGTTTATAATCAATCTGTCTCCTTGCTGAATCGTCGCTAGTTGTATTGTAATATTGACATTCAAATAATTCCTTGAATCGATCCTAAGATTCGGCCTCTTCCCATCTATCAACGCCTATCATAGCTACTGTATCGTGCCACTAGATTCTCACTATTCTACGTAAATAGTACAAGGCCACCTTTAGCTGTTCTTTACCATTTTGTACTCTTGCTTCCCTAAACGCGTTTTCCACATTGACTATCTTGTCAGGTGCTCTGACAAGGTCCATTTCGACCGTAAAAACCATGACATATTGATTTGCAAACCTCATTCGCGTGTGTAAGATTTTGTCATCTTTCTTATCATACGGTTTATTGTCTGGTAGTTTTCCAAGTCACAGACTCTGATGTCCTTGTTGGGCCATTCATAGTATCCACATTATTCGGCAATTTTCCAAGTCACGGTACAGTTCCAACTTCATGTGGTAGTACACTTTGTATGTACTAAATAAGACCATGTCGACGTAATTGTTTTAGTACTAATTATATAAGGCAATTCATGCATTGTGATCATAGATAATGTTTATACTTTTTATCCTAAAATTATTATTTAGACATGTGTGGACAATGTTTATCATTTTAATTCATAAAAGAGAGATTTATTATGAGTCAATACACTCGATTAGTTTTACAATAACATTTTTCATATGGTATTTATTAGTAATTAATGGAATCCACGTCCCAGTATAGGGATTAATGATACTCCCTTAAGAAAGCTTATAAGTTTTGATTGTGTCAAACCTTGCATGTGGATTTTGTAATCCGAAACGTTAAATAAGTTAAGTAGAAGGTCTTAAGTAAATTTAGCATGCTAATTAAATTAGATTGTCACTAATTCTATTTAATTAGTGGGTATCTACAATCTTAACGTGGGGAATGTAATAAATATTAATGACATGGAACCCAAATTATAAATTCGTAATATTGAGAGAGAGTTTAGTTACAATCATGTAGTGGTATTGATTTTGATTTATGTGTATAATGATTATCTTAGTAGATATGATTGAATTCAAAACTGCATAAGATAACTCTTGCAATATTCTACCATTAGATCGTACTGTAGCCTTTCTAAACATGGCAGAAAAGAAACTTACGTATCCCTTCCGCCACAGACGTAGAAAGGCCAATATTTCTTCCGGAGTAAAGTGTTTAACATGAGTACAACAGAAGATCAAAGGTTGCGCGATGATCCTTCTCTCAGAAGGGTTTTGTTGGTGTGCACAATATTTGTACACGAAAATTTCATAGGTATAATTTTATCCTATATTATAAAATACAATTAATTTTTTTATAGTATCCATGCACACTATTACAAGATATGTATATATTTTTTCCGCTGCGATCCATTAGGAACTAGAGCACAAGTACAAATTTTATTTTTTATTTGTTGCTCTTTATGTGTATTTTTTAACGCGATAGTTCATCATAAAAAAAAATAATAACTGGATACATTTCTTTCTTTTTCGATGATAGGTTTTTGAATGGCTTTTTTATTTTTTTTTTGTCATTCCAATTTTATTAAATGATTTTATATTAGGCTTATGTGTGTTGGTTACTACCAAAGATATACGAACAATGTCATTCCAATCTGGAGTGCGACATTTTTGGTTTATGTTTTTCAGGTATATACATGTAAGGATTATTTATGTTATTCGTTACTACTTAATCATAGTCTTAATGATTCTCATTTGACCTATTTTTGTCATTCAAATTTTTTTTTTTTAATTTCATCTGATTGTTTTTGGTGCGAATGCATCTTTTACGCTTAAATTTATTATTTCATCTCATACTTTTTAGAGGAAGTATGTGTTTGTACACTTACTATTAGGCTATATATTCCTTTTTTGTTGTTCTTTGTGTATATTTATTAATGGGATGAGAAATTATATATATATTTTTTGTTTCTATTTGAATATATTTCTTTCACCCTTTATGATAGAGTGTAATAATTATGTTTATAGTCTAAGTATGTCTTTTTACACTTTTAATAAGGCTGTATATTCCTTTTTATGCTGTTCTTTGTATATTTTTTATATGTGATAAGTCATTATACATTTTATTTTATTTGAATTTATTTATTTCCCTTTTTTATGATAGATTGTGGTCTGTTCTTTTTCATTTCCCCATGACGTTGTCGTTAATGATAACATTATCAAATTCTCTATCCATGATGAGGATAGAATTATCTTTTAAGTTTTTGCGTAGTTTATAAGTACTTTATATTGTGTGTGTGCGTGTGTATATATATATATATATATATTATTTTGCCATGTGTACGTTTTTACGGCTGAATTTATTTGAGTGAAAAAGATCTAAGGGTTGATAAAAAAAAGATACCAAATAAATAAATAAATAGAATATGTAGCATATCGTATCTTCATCATAAAAAAATCCAGGGTTGGCAAAAAAAAATAAAAAATCTAACTTAGAATCAAAACATTGACTATCATGCTCCGGAATTCACCATCTCCAAAGCATGTAATTTATACCTCAACACATAATATAAAATAAACAATTCTCATGAATACTAAAATAGAATCTCAAATAAATGAATTCATAAAATCCAAAAACACCATCTTGGCTTTAAAACCATTATGACCATTTATTTGTAACAACTAAAAATCATCTTTTACAAAGAAGAATCACTTGACTCAACGGCCAAAACACATAAAACATCAACTGCTCATAATGAATAAAAACACTTACAACCCCTCGAGTGAGCTCCAACCATATCTTTATTCCCGTATCCGATGACCCCCAATATCTGTTCCTGTTTTGGGTTTTACAAAAGAAAAAAACAAATAGACAAAAATATCCCAAACATGCGATTAGTAATACTAAATTGTGAAATTAAAAACACAAGAGATTATGTATAAAATAAAACTCTACAATTTGCCACAATATCAGTGAAGTCACAACTCGCAAGTAAATCATGCAAAAGTCAATGGAAAACATATCTCATACCAATACTACACACATTTCCACATATCTTAGATTTACAAATTATATTTCACATTTTAAACTCGCACCATAGGGCGTACCATATTCCCGTGACTTTATACTTAAAAATTTCCTAAGTTGCATTTGGAATCCATAAATATTAGACAATAGAGAGCCATTCCACAATACTCTCTAAGCATAATGACATAATATGTCCATTCCATGACACCCTATAAGCATAATAACGTAATAAAGCCATTCCACGGTAACATATTTTTGGCATTATATAAATTAGAAGACTAGTCCTCGTTATCTTCTGAGTAGAAATTACAAAATTTACTCATTCAACACAATTTTAAACTCATGAAATCGTATACTCTTTCACTGGTTAACACAATTCAATTTCACATTACTCAATTCATAATTCATCGATTTACTTCTCTTACATGTTATTCATCCCATTACCCAACTCTACTACAAAATTAGGCACATAAACACGCAATAACAAATATATAACCATCTCAATATTCCAACTCACATCAACTACGACACACAATCACAAAATCACAAACCTATGCATACAATTCATAAAGACTAGTAGTTCTAATCACAATACACCAAAACTTAACCGCATATGTGTTTATGCAAAATGAATTTCTCGAGAACACTCGGAGAGAAAATCCTAGTTAATGCCTTCTATGACCACTACAAATCACCTACACGGAACACATGTATATTTCATTCTCAATTGATGAATTGAATTACAATTCATTGGTAGAAAAATGAGAAATTTATTGTGAACCAAAAGACATGAAGAGACATAGAACGACTCATAAAAAAGTTTACATCAACGTGACAAGAATGAAAAAAAGGACTCAAATCCGTGCTTGGATAGTTATTCCGAGCGATTTACCACCAGGAATCTATAGGTTTTGATACAAACCCTTTTCTCTCTCTATTTCTCCTCATATGGAACTATTTTAGGGCTGAAACTGATATTGAAATGCGTGAAAATGCTTTTATAATCGTGACGTATCCGACAGGCTGTCCATTGGAGGACAGGCTCCGGACAAGTCTCCGAATGAGGCTCTGGACAACCCTTTTTCATTTGGACAAACTCCAATTAGTCCGGACGAAATACCATTAGTCCTAACGAAACAACTTAGAATTTGAAACACTGCGTTTTTTGAGTATTCCGCACTTGTTTTGCCATTATCCACTTCTAATTGGTCGTTTCTCAAAATAAGAAAGTCGTAGAAAATTCCGTTATCTTTTCAATGGTATACTATGAGCTTTCATCAAATTCTTGGTTTAAAAGTAACACTAAAAAAATCATATCGTTGTTCAAAAATTATCATTCTTCAAAGGTCGCTTTAAGGCCTGAGCTCACCAAACGTCTCCTTAACACTTATTACATTGTTAAACTCATCATTCAAGTTTTTTGGTCTTAAAATAACTAATGGGCTCTTATAACTCTACCTCCGAAAAAATAAACTCCGTCCTCAAAGTTTGAAATGCACTCGAAAATAATTTTCCAAACACCTAAATTGACCCATCATCATAGCCTCCAACTATGCTTTACTCATCCTCATAACATGCTCATTAAGAACATCTACATACAACCAATAATCTTTGGCAACGAATTTATGGTATCTTCCTCACTCGAATTCTATAATCCCATAGATACTCAAGAACTAGCCATGCAATCAACCAAATTTTTTTTAATTATTATTTTTGCTTACAATTTCATCTCTTACTTATCATTTATAGTACTTAGTATTTCTTTTCTCTATAATTAAAGAATCCATAAAATATCGATACCATATATACTCGTAACTCATACTCAATCTTCCTTCAATGTCACTACCCGACTTCCACAACCCTTTCAATTATACACCCGCATACGACAACTCAAGTACATAACACAACTAAACTATATGGCAGCATATGACAACATATGTATACATATATATACCTGCCACGATAACCATCCATCTAATCTTACGAAACCCTAGCCGAAATCACTCAAACAAAAACAACACACCCGCCACCCAACACAATAATTGTTATACAACCAACGACATGCTCACTTAAGGCTTACAATGCTTATGACCAATCCTAGAATAGACTCATTTCTGATGCCTAGAACAATCACATTATTCCATGAACCAAATTTACCCCCAACGGCCACAACCATCGCGACAACCACTTCAATGACAGTACTACATCCTATCGACGTCAATACAATACTACATCAATGACCACACGGCATCACATTCTCGACAACACAATGTCTCCACCCATGACAACAATGAAACAACCAATAGTTTTTGTACCTTCAAGTTAGAAACTTGACTCAATGCCCTATTATTTCGTCTTATTACTAATTAATTCACCCAACCTAAAACATCAAACAACAACCTGTATCAACCACAATCATGACAAATTGACCAAACACGCAACATCAAACAATCTCGACCATGCCAAGCACATGTATTATATCTAACTAACAATATTTATATCATCGATTGAACCACTCAACCAAGACAAAGTCACTAATGGCATCTATCTGACAATCTCGATAAACTACTCTATCACACTAAGCAATTAATTATATATAATCTCTTGTAGTTTTAATTTCATAATTCAGTATTCCTAACCGTCTGTTTGGAATATTTTTGTCTCTTATTTTTCTCCTTTGTAAAACTCCAAGTAGGAACAGGTACTGAGAGTCCTCCATTAAGTCCCAGAAATTTTACGAGTAAATTTTTTGCATATAATAATATTATATATTTCATTACAATATTATTATTGTATATAAGATATGGTCATAACGTGTTGGTAGAGTTGTGTAATGTGTTGCTGCATTGGCGTGTAGTATGTTGTGAGGCGTAGTGTTAATACCTTAGCGTTTGTATTGAGGAATGCAAGATATGCTTTTCTATAGGGGATATGTTGATTGATTTCACTAATCAGTCGACTGTTGTGAATAGGTTGACTCATTTGGGTTATATATCAACTTATTTGAGTGCATTTAATTCCAGGGAGTTTTGGTTCTCAAATGGTATGAATTGGTCAACTGATGTGATTTATATATTAACTTATTATTATCCGTTAACTGGTGTGAGGAATATGTTGACTGTTTGGAGTGCATTAAATTTCAGGAAGTTCTGATGTTTAGATGGGCGAGATAAGTCGACTGATGGAATATCATAATTGATTGATTGGGAATCAGTTAACTGATTTAATGAATAAGTCGAATGTGTCTGATAGATTCAAAAAATACTTTATTGACTTTATAAAATGTAGCGCCCCGCCTTATTAGTAACGCATAGTCACAGAAAATAATTTAATAAAGTCAAACAGAAACTAACCTGTCATAAATAACTGACAGAACCATGTAAATCATCCCACTATAATCC
>MKEJ01003662.1:0-12338 GCA_001753735.1 Embelia ribes
AGAAATAAAATAACTTATTTATTTAAAAATTACAACCAAACAAATATAACTTATCTTCACTCTTTTTTCTTTTTTTTCTTTTTTGAGATTAAGTACATATATTTTGATTCTATAAACGGCCAGAAATGCAAACTAATTCCTAAAAAAGTTACCGAATTCTTTTCCATTTTTTCAATTACTTGTAGAAATTTATGACGACAAAATAATAAGTAATTCAAAGTAAAAAATGATAATAAAAAAAAAACTGAAATAATCTACCAATCCTCTAGTTGCTTCAAGAGGTACAAAATGAATTCAATGGTGGCCATCTCAACTTTTCTCCAACACCAGAGATAGTCCAGAAAAATTACAAAATGAAACTACATTTCTATCTAATAATGTAACGGAAGTTTTTTTTTACAACATAACGTTACAAAAATAACTATTTGTCTCGTTTTGAGCATATAAAAACTATTACCCGAGAGACACATTTACCTTCACAGAAGAGTCAGTTAAGACAAAGTCTTTGGAGTTCTTTGCCTTCGGATGGTTGCAAGTATTAAACTTTAGTCTCACGTTTAGAGGTCTCATAAATACAAGCTCTTCCATATTCCTGTTCGATTTCATTAGAAGGTGAAAACATACGTCCTTTCCAATCTTTCCAGCTCCTTTCGGGTTCAAAATATCTGCTATCCTAGTTGCCAGTTTCTCATTAGAATCTCCAGTTGAATTTGAATTTTGTTTTAGTTTCAGATATAAAGCCGCAGAGATGACAACCTGCACCGAATCAGAACATAACTCGCTTGAGATTTTTCAAGTTGGCTGTTTTTAAGAAATGACCATGGCTTGGTGCACAAAATACCCAATCACAATGTCAAATTTCTTCCAAAAGATCAGTTATTAGTTAAAAATGAGTTCTCCGATTCAGTTATCGGGTATATTTTCAAAGATAGTTTTTCTTTCCCCAAGAAATCTCCAGTGTTCCAATAAAAATTTTGGTTTGCTTTCCAGGGTGAGTGTTTTGTTTTAGATGGGAAGGTACGAACGGAATTATCTAAATTCAGTCTTTGGACCCTCAATTTTCTGAAAATCCAGGACAAAACTGTAGTAAATGGGCTCCTAGGTCCAAAAAACTAAAAACAGACAAACATACCAAGAGGAGTCAATAGATGTACCTCACTTGTTCCTGGACTTGTATGGATAGTACAATGAATGCAAACTCCACCTTCGGGCACGCTCTCTTCAAAAGGGTTCTTCCCTACAGTTTTCAGTTCCACTTCTTGTGGCAAGACAAGGTGGTCTATTTCGTCATACCACTTCTGAGCAATCCCCATCTGCATTCACACGTGAAACTGAACTTTAAAGCTTATAGCTTATAATTCAATACAATAATTTTTTAAAAATATTACCTTCAATTGAAATTTTGAACATATCATAATGGGAAGGGCACATTTTCCAAACCGAATTCTCTAGCTTTATATTTAATAGATGCTTTATTTGAAATTTGTGTTTCTTCCTTTTTGGGTGGAAAGTAATGATTTATTTAAAGGTATTATCCCAATGAATTATAATTATATGCATGAAGTAGTAATTATTTTGAGCATGCTAGTAGAAATACTGATGGGACGGAAGGACCTTCTCTGTGGATGCTTCTTTACTCTTAGCTCCTGATACTTCAGTAGCTGCCCCTCTAGCCTGGCGCCAGACACAACCTTCTTGTAGCGGTTCAACAAGCTTGGTATCTTCAGGAAGGTCTACATTCAACTGTATATCGACCATACCTATTTTGTGAAAACGAATAATCAGAAATCACCATAACAGGTTAATCCATGAGATAAAACCCCAGAATAGATTTTTTGTTTTCATAACAGATCTTCCATGTTCCATTGCCATACAGCTACATTGCTTCATGTTGGTATTAATTTCTGTTTTGTGGAAGTGACATTAAAGTGAGAAGATACAAATAAGGACAAGCTAGAACGTTATGTACCACATTTAAGTATCTACATTTTGTCAGAAAGCACAGCTTCATTTTAATAATTGTACTGTAAAATAAACATGACTCGTTCAGTATGATAAGATTGTTAATTGCGGGAAGTAGATACCTGGCTTTAAGCTGAAATTTTCTATGTGATCAACATGAACTGATGGCGAAGCATAATCATCACTGCGATATCAGCGGAGAAAAATATGGAAGTGAATAAAACAGAACATGAAAAAACATCAAACAAAGTCTTTCTTCAAGAGCATGAATGAACTCACACAGAATAAACTCTCTCCAAAGGAGATGCCACCCAATATGGAAGCCCCAAGATCCTGAAGTTTGAAAAGTTGAAGCTTGAAGAAATTCCCGATTCTTTATTGATTTTCAAAACCCTTTGACCAGCTTCAAAAACACACTTGTTAGAGATTCATCCCATACAATTTTTTCTTAGCAGCTTAACGAGACGAGAGCAAATCTAGTTACCTTTATCACAAATGACTACATGATCACGAAAAGTAGCTACTGAAGATACAAGACCGGCATGTGGGATGGCATCAAATGAACCATTAATATCAACTTCCTGCTTCAAACAATTGCTACAAATCTGCTGCACAAGCGATGATTTCTCCAGGATCAGCTGTCCACAAATCTCCAAAATCTTTGGAAATCCTTCCAGGTAATTGAAAATTGGCATAATTAGCTTATATAAAGAGGAATAGGAGGGGAAATGACTGCGTATTAAAGAGAGGGCTTTGAACCTTTGACAGCATCTTTGATCGCACCAGAAACCAAATCCATGATCCACAAGGTCTCAAAACTGCAGATACAAAGAAAAAAAAAACAAGAAGAGCATCAATACATTTAGCAACTAGATGCTTCAAATAAACATGGGAGGAAATGTCCAAGCAAAAGTTCTGCCGCCGCTTTTTTAGAATTTTCTTCAGTAACAAACCAAACATTACCAGATATTGCTTTTTAACTTGCCACTAGTACAAGTAGATTTTTCATTTTAGCTTAAATTACTACAGTATGCTTTTTTTGATTGAATCCAGATTAACAATCTTTGGAAATTTGAGAATAACAAAATTAAATATACTTCTTTTGATTGAATCCAGATTAACCTTCTTTGGAAATTTGAGAATAACAAAATTAATTATTCCTTTCAGGTTGTACTGAAATTCTAAAGAACTTCCAATGAAAAGTAATTCTAATATTAAGTGAAGGGTTTAGATTTATCCTTTCAAGGCACACATCTACGTAACTCTAGGAGCTAAAACTCCCTCATTTTTTGAAGTTTTAGAGTAATTGAAGAGAGTTGAAATAGATGGGATCAAGAGAATGCAGATTGTCAGACATGCCATGGGCCCATGACAGCTTGCAAATAAGACAAATAACAACGAAGTATGATTGGCAAACAAAGAGTTGCTTTTTAGCTGAACTGAATCCATGGACAATCCATACCAACGAAACCTCAAAAGGTGCTTCTCCCCAGAATCTTAACAGATTTATTGTAACCGCCATAACTCTCTATATTATAACAGGAGGACAATCGACTAACATCACCATATCAATTTGCAAGTAGATTAAAGGAAGTCCTCCAAATAATCTAGACAACAGTTCTGGCGAAAATAGAGAACAACTAGTGGACAGTGGAGAAACTGCCAAATATAAACCTTTCGTTAGACGGGCTTTAGTTTTTATTAGCAAACAAAAGAAATCAATCAGCATGTCATTCAGTGTTCCGGAGAGAGAATTCAGACTCACTTCTGGTTTAGAACAAAGATCTCCTCCTCCGATGATTTAATTAGATGCCATGGGAACATAAATGATTCCGAATCCAACTTTTCTGAATGATCATCGATATTTCTTTCTGTCCAAAACTTATCCAAAATCCAACGCCAAAGACTATTACTGTTCTTATTAGCATTCGATAATGGATGGATTGTCTCAACAACCCTTCGCTCCATATCTGCCCTCCTGACAGCATGATTCTTCAAAAGGAAAAACAAGGACGATCGAGAGTTAAAATGCAAAATGAAGATGAAACAAATATAACTCACAAGGCAAGCAACGTAAAAAGAACTCCAGAAAGACAATAAAAAATTCTAAACTTACAAAGATCTACTGTAATCTGGAAAAACAAGACATGGTCACGGCGATAGGCAGAAAGAACAGAGACATGAGAATAAAGAAACACTATATAGAGATGGATAAGCTAGAAATGACCACTATCCTTCGCCAAAATGGCATGTGGTGGGGGAACCAGAAAGTGCGGTCCTAAAATTCTGATACATGGAAAAAAGTATTCATGCTTGGCTTTATAGAGACAACTTAGAAATAATTACACTTTGCTATTAGTTACGGCAAACCCATATAATGGTGTAGAAGTATCCATGTCAAAATATATATTCAGAGAACTTGCCCAGAAAATAATTCAAAAGGAAATGACATGTGGACCTTGATGAACACTTGAAATTAAGTCAACTTACTTCCGAGTCCACAAAGTAGAGGCAATCTTCAGTTTCATGGTAAAAAGAAGCTGCAGGTCGCATTAACTTCGCAGCTTCAAAGTCACCATCCTCAAAACCCGGAGAAGAACCTATCTGAAACAGAGCAGAGTACAAAATGCACATTAAGATATTTCATTTGTTTCCTCAACCTTCATTTTTGAAGTCCAAAGTACATGACAATGCCCATAGAAAGGCGAGCCAAACAAAATAAAACACATACACAGTCTAAAATCTTGCTGCTACCATCAAATATGATGATGCGATGATGATTGGTGTCAGAAAGGAACAAACGATTGCTCCTTTCATCAGAAGAAATGCCACCTGTGACAAATAAATACAATTTTTTCTAGTTACTATAGTTATGTACCACACATAAAATCAGCAAGTAAAGAAGCAAAATACTTGTAGCTCACTATCACCAAAAAATTCAGGTTTTATCCACCCACGGCAGGAATCTGAATCCACAAGCCATTTCCACTGCGTAAAACTAAGAAACTAAAGACAGATGAAATTAAAGTCAAAATAAGCAGAGTAAACTTCACCAGGAAAATGGAGAAACAGGTTTTGCATTGAAGAACAAGCAAGTGGTCTCTTAATAGCTTCAGTTTGCTTTACCCAAGTGCCTTTCAGTATGCTTGTCTCCTCTTGAGTGCCAGCAGGCAGCATCAACTCCTTGACAGCTGAATGCAGGATCCTCAATTTTTTAGTTAAAATATCATATGGTACAAATAGTTTAAGACGACAATCCAGCAGTAGTTTTTTTTTTTTTTAAGGAAGAAATTCAATCACACAGTGAATCAAATAGTTAAAGACAACAAATGCACATGCGTTTTTCTCTCTTTTCCTTTTTCTTTATTAGGTGGGAGAGGAAGGAACGTGAAAATTGCAGAAAGATCACCGATTACCGTAACAGATGCAAACCAAAAAAAATGCTGAAGAACAATCCACCCATAGCTTAACTTAATCCTTTAACGAAAACAATGAACATGAAAAGAAAATGGGTCACTTAGTTAATAGCTGAATTTGCATTATATGAGCAAAGTTCCACCTAGCACCACATTGATCCATCTGGAAATACTTATGATGCACTATTGGATTATGTATTAGTACTGCTTACACAGCCAACTCATACTAAGATCTTCCAAGAAACAGAAAACTAACTTCATATTTGGTGCCCATAAATTCCCCATGTAATTCTGAGCACCAGCCAGGACAGTGGGAAAAAAAGTTAAAGATCAGACAGTTATTGAAAGCGAATAAACATTCCATCAAAAAAATGAAGCACTACAAAGTTATTTAGAGCATGTCATATTTTTTCTGAAGAATAATCCCATTAATGAGCATAATATAAAATCACAATACAACCTTAGACCACATAATCAAGTTTCAGCGTTGCATCTATATCGCCATCCTCCAAGCCAACATTATTTGAAGCATTTAAAGAGGCTAAATGAAAGATAGCTACCTCTATCAATTACACCGATATCCAAGTCGCCCTCATAGTTAACAGCAGGGCTGTCAAAACCTTTGAAAAGAATGAAGGAGGGCACACTTCCCACCTACATGCGTACAAATAGAATTCACATAAGTACCTAGGAAACTTCAACAATTGCAGTCTGGAAAAGTTCAAGTTACAGGCTGAAAAAATAGCAAATGCAGAAGAAAAACACATATAAAGTAGCTGCCAGCCAGGCAAAAACCCCAAACTTTGTTCAACATTCTCCACCATCCGCTCGCACAACCATAGTAAAAAAAAATGTGCTTATGAGTGTGTTTGTGTGTGTGCGAGTGAAAGAGAGAGAAATATAAGGGAGAGACAACAAAGCAGTAAGATCAGTTTCTTTTTCACCACCAAAAGAAAAATGAATGGTAGCTATGATGTTTTGTTGAGTGAGCTACAGCATCAAAAGACACAGAATTGCAAAAAATCAATGTCACACTACCACGCTTGCCAAGGGTATGAATGTAGAGGGTACCGCACACCTATTCATTTAACACACTTTCAATAGGTTAGCAAGTTAAACGGGACTTCAGAAGAAACCAGAATCAAGCTTTGACTTCGACAGGGTATCAATGAAGAGGGCCCAGATCAATAGAAGAGAGAAAAAAATTCTACTTAGAAAAAGGAAGTAGATATGAATGTCACTATTTTAAAAACACTAAAAAATTGTCACATGCCTACCTCCGTAAAAGTTTTGCTAGACAATAAGATGGGAAAGGTAATATAGTCTTCCACGGTCATCTGGGAAAGCACATGAATAGCCTTAAAGAAAGTTTTAGGGCTGGACTGAAAACCAACAACATGAAGTTTAGGATACCTTCAAAAAACAACCACATACAAGGAAAAAGTTAGGAGTGGAGAAGAAAAAGCAGATTATCAAGAAACAAAAAGTATAAAAATGAAGTTTTAAAAGTCACCCAGAGCATTTATCTACCTCTGCTGTAGTAGTTTTACTTTCTCAACCATAAAATTAGAGTTGCAACCAGATACTGTAGAATCCAGTGGAAATGCACCAGCCAGAACTAAAAAGACATCATTTTTAACACGAGAACCTTTACCAGCCTCAAGTTTATTCAACCAGCAATGGTGAGGGCCTGAACATCATTCAAGATCTTAAATGCTGCTAAATGCGCGAGCAAAGGATATCAACCATCTCAAACACAGTAACATTGCAGTATGATGGAGGATTATAACAAAATAAAGAAATTAACACCCTTTTGAGTAACTCAAAAACCCTTTAATGCAATGAAATCATAACACACCACTCGTCATAGTCACTACAATTACTAAACTTTTCATTGAGCTTTATCGCTTAAACTACTCTATTCACAGCCTTGCCAATACTTCAAAAACTACAAAAAGAACATCTATGCAAAGGATGTCATCCTAATTGACAATTATTTTCCTCTTAATCTTTAATTTTAAGGACAATTACTCAATTCTCAGAGTACAAACAAGCATATTGACATGTTCTACTGTAAGTTAATTGAATTTTTGCCCCTATATAGTTCATACAACCCAGAAGTATACTCTATCTTAATTATTGTAATAGTATGCAGACATAAAAAGGGAAAAGGACGACAATAATTGGCTCCTTAATCTCGGTACCAATCTTTCAACGCCATGTTAAATATATGATATAAACAAACAAATTAACAGGTTTTACCTTCAAGGTGATCAAAAGTAGATTTGATGAAAGACAACAAATCATCTTCAACAATGAGCCCCTGTGATGGTTCCGCAACTGTCGAGAACCTGAAAGAGGCTGTCATTAATAAGTTAGGACTACAAAGCTCAGGAATATAATGGCATTGCAAAGTCAATCTCGAACTTCCATGTGATTTGCAGAACAATAATAACAATTTAAAACTAGGAAACAAAAACTACCCAATCCGAAATAGCAGTTACGCTGAAAGAAAATTTCGAAAACAAAGCAAATAAAAAATAATTCACGTGTTGACAATCATGTAATGAAAATGCATAAACACATTAGGTCATATGCATTGATCCTACTTGTAAGGAGCAGTGGATGCAACAGCATCCTTTTTTTTTTTTACAGTTTCTGTACGTATCTATAGCATTAATCCAAAGGAAATAACGATGACTGCCTACCTACGAGCGCGAAAACCTCTGCATAAGGAACAGCCACGGACGTTCATCTGCCCATAACCAGAAGTAATCGATGGCGGAGCATCGAAGCCCGCACATCGTCTGGGCCGAATACAAAAATTGCCTGAAGCAACAATAAGAGGTTTTTCCACAAGTTAGCACCAAGTCATTCATTAAGTCACAATCAATACATAACCACGTCAAGGACCAACCCATCATAATTTGAAAAAATTCATACGATAACTTATTATTTTTTTCATGCAGGTTTAGCCACCCATGAATAATAAAGAAATTTTATGACCTTTAGCCCCTTAAAAATTCTAAACAACGTTCGGCACTCCGTATATCCTAATCCTTGGTCCGCCCCAAATCCTAAGAAAGCCAATTGAAGTCCTAATTGAAGCTCGGTTTTGAAAAAGAAAAAGAAATTTTGAAACTACCTGCGTGAAGATGATTCAAAACCCTAGAAAAATCTCGCACTCGCCGGAAGGTGGAGGACATCTTTTTTATGAGAAAATTATTAGAGCTCCAAGTGCGGTATAGGGTTTTATAGCGGTGGAGTGCGGCGGCGATGGGCGGCGGCGGGTGATTGTTAGGGCAGAAATTGCGATCGCCGCCTTTCGCCCAAATAAATTGTGATAATTTATAGCTTTGTAGGATATCATATACAAGTGGCGCCCGCCAAGCTAACTTTCAATTATTATTATTGTAAATAATTAAAATTAATGTAATAAAAATTTGAATGAGGGTAAAAGTAATAATATACATCACTTCTATGATCGTAATAAATAAATAATTTTTTATTAAATTATTTTCATAATTCAATTATGCTAAATTTTGGTTAAAGTTTTTTATCTTTTAATAAAAATTATTAAGATTTTAGAATTACTTCCGTGCAATTAAAGTATAAAATTTAATTTAATTTATTTCTCATTAAGGATTATTTTTTAGGTTAGATATTTTATATATTATTTCATTCAGATGGTATTTTATTTTTAAAAATAAAAATATTTCATAAATTTTAAATTATTTATGTAAACAAAATAATTCACTTACATTGTAAGTAGGCATGGATATTTATATATTACTTGTATTGAATTTTCAAAACAAAAATATACACTGTGAAATAGATAACTATAAATAATGAATTTTAGAAGTCAAGATTCACATATTAAAGAGAATCAGAATATTGAGTAATTTGTTTAGAAAAATAAAAACATTTCAANNATGAATATTTATATCTTAATTATATTGAATTTTAAAAATTAAAACTACACTATTGAAATGGATAACTATATATGATGAATTTTAGAACTCAAAATTCACTAATTAAATAAAATCTTGGTCCACAATATAAATAATTGGTTGGAAATTTACTCAAATTTAAAAGTCATATCAATTACTTTTTCCATTTAGTTTTGAATAAAAAATTGTATGGGTTATAATATCTATTACAAACACACCTTTTGAAAGATTGACGATTGCATAAGTTATAATCATAAATAAATCATATTTCACATGCTATTAATTTATCTACCTTCTGTTTATCCCTCTTTATACATACTCAAATTTCCATCTAAGCTAAATATGAGTATATTCTCTCTGATTCACAATATTCTCAATGATTCACAATTCATTTGTAATATTCCCTTCGCTATCTAGTATATATTTTTGTCTACGTTGTTTTTTTCTATTTTTAGATGGTATCAAATAAAAAACTATTTGGAATTATGATGAATAAATATCTATTAATAAATATTAAAATATCAATTAATAAAATTAAATTAATTTTAGAAAAAGTCAAAATTCACAATGTAACGTATAAAATAAATATGGAACATGGTGAACTATTACAAAAAAATATTAATAGTTTTGAATGATAAAATTAGGGAGAATAAATGCCACATTTTCTTGGAATTCATCATATAATTTTATAGCCCTAAACCTACAATTAACACTATTCGAGTGGCTACACGCTAGTGCCAAATTATAAGAAACCACTACAAGCACAAGGCTTTCGTTTCATTGGATTTTCTCTCCGGAAAATATTTTATTTGGCTTTAATTTAGGTAATTGTCATTATTTATTTATGATTTATTATTTTGTCCGCTACTCCATATTCATGTCTTTTGCTTCGATGATTATGTATGTGTATCGATATGTATCTTTTATTATACAATTATAATTATATTTAATATTTATAAACATAATTCTATAAATGCATGTATTGTTTCATGGTGATTGAATAATTCCAAATATTATTTTCTTTCTTTTGGATTCCATTTTATTTTTTTTCAACGTTATTGATTCTATGTTCTATTTAATCTACAATAGTCATCTTTTTAAAATCAATGTTGTTGTAGAACTTTGAGCGAAGCAAGGAAAAACAATGACACATAGTTTTGGCTATAGTAGGGGAAGATGGAAGAGTATATATTTCAGGTATTAATCGTTGAATAAGCTTGGTTAGTATTATGAAGAAGTAGAATAGAGTAACAACTATTTTATTCCTCAAAAATAAATATGTTGGCCGATTATTGACAACTTTCTTAAATATTTTCTTTTAAATTAAAACATAATACCAACATATTTGCATCGCCCTTTTAAACGTATTATTGATAGAACAAATACATCACTTAGCAGATTCTCGAATATATATTTTTAAAGTTATTATATTAAGAGATTGACAATAGTTATATTAATTTTTTTTATTTGAATATTGTAATAAATGAAATGTCAAGTTTATTTTTTAGTTAGAATCATTATTCAATAGAGTGACAATGGATTTATTAATTTTTCATTTTAATTTAAATTCCAAAATAAAAATTTTAATATCGAATTGAGCCAAATATTATTCAAAATTAATACCCTATGTAAAATAAAATAAATAATAATCTTTCTATTGGTTCACTAGCATGATTTATTTTGAATAATATTTTGTAAATTAAAGTATAAATAATTATATATTCACACCAATTCATACATTCAAATACTTTTATTATGCATCTATAACCAAAAGGACCTTGTCTTTTGTTTCACATTGGCCAATATATATATATATATATATATTATTTTCAGACTGTACTAATAGCATGAAAAAGTTAATACTAATTGCATTACGCATGGACGAACAAAAAGAAAAAAGCGTCAAATACAATTTTTAGTTAAACAAAATATATCTATGGATTGCGGATGAATATACTAAATGATTTTAAAAATTTAAGTAGCACCTCAATGGGACGGAATTTCATTTTATGTAGATTTTGAACCCAATGTCATTCCTAATTAACGCCACGATAAAAAGATATATAAAAAAAACTATATTATTATTGTTCTTTGAAGCACATATTTTTTCCCCAAACATATTCGAGATTAATATAATAAAAAAGTTTAACCATTCAAGATATGCATATATGTGTAAAAAAAATGCACATTAAACGATATCTATGATATTAAATTATTTAAAATATTTTAAAATTTGACATTTTATATCAAATGCTTCAAATTTTAAATCTATTAAATATCCTATATTTATTTTAATAAATGCAAATTTGTAATATTTAAATAGATTTACATCTATCATGTGAAACTCATGGGTTACATACAAGTTATAATAAAAATACAAAAATGTATACATATGGGTAACGATATGATTATCATGCATAATAGAAGTGTCCAACCACATTGGACCACTACCTAGTGAGTCGACATTCTTGTTCCAAAATTGATAGTATGTACTACGAATTGGATTTCAACTTTATGAAAGAAATCTAAGAATATCTCATCTCATTATGGTTGGCACGTTACATCTCTGCGCTAATCCCGGTTTTCATGAGTGATCTAAAATTAAAATTGCCCATCCAATTTTCATGGGACTGGCCCCACTCTGAACACTCACATAGGACTAGGACACCCCACTCAAAACGAGTTTGATATTCATTAAGTTTTAAAAATCATCGTTACAAGATAGATGCACCTACGCCAACATTTTTAATAACGATGGCAGTTATTATAACGGTAACGGTAGCGATATAACGATTTCTAACCATAACGGTTGTAGTATAATGATAACGAAAATCGGAGCTGCGAACTTTTTTCATATTTACAAAAAAATTTTGTTAATTTTTTATTCTTAATGGCCGATATGAAACAATACGTAATGGTTTCAGCCGATACAGATGAAAATTTTATTCTCGCTTATATATCGGTCCATAACGGTAGCGATGTTGGCCAAAACCGTTATATAATGGTAACA
>MKEJ01003665.1:0-24142 GCA_001753735.1 Embelia ribes
AATAATTACACAGGAGAGATAAATTATTCATTAATAGCAATATTGTTAGTCTGTGTGAAATGATAGATGAATATATGTAAAAAAAAGTTATATATATATATATATATATATAATCTATGTTGAACTTGTATTTAAATTCATTTTCTGTTTCTTATATGATGCTCCCAATATGTATATTTATATGGTGGGGTATATGTAAAAAAAATTTACGAACTTGTATATGTAAAATTTAAATACTAAAAGTAATTACTCGTTCTATTTCAAAATGAGTGTGATTTAATTTTTACGCACATGACTCAAACTGATCATTAAAAAATTTAAATTTTAGTAAAAAATAAGTACATTTTATCTAAACAGCCTTCATTAAATATTTTATTAGTGTGCATTGATTGAAAATTTATTAAGGATAACATGAATAAAATTGAAAATAATAATAATAAATATATTTTTTGATTTTCTAAAGAAATAGTTAAAATAAAAGAAAAAACATTCCTTAAAAGGATACTTATTAAAAATGAAGGAATTGTATGAATTTCCATATATATAACATGGTATAGATTTGCGAATTGATTCATAAGTAATGTGTCCATACCATTAACTGATGTAGGTTGATTGGATGTGGCTACTATTTTTATTTAAAAAATTAGATATACTATATTTTGATACAAAATTATTATATTTTTTAAAATGAGTTACTTTCTTGTATATACAATATACAAGTTACAATCATTACATTAAGAGAAATGATAGACTCACTTCCAAAATTTAATTGATTTTTTTACCTATTGATGTGATATTAGATTTTCTGAATGTGGTTGGTTTATAAATATTTTGCATTAATAATCCAACTAAAATTATTTTTACAATGTCATTGGATAAGAAAATCGACTGAAAATTTTGGTGAGAATAACAATGCTCTTGTACTAAATGTCTCCATAACTGGGAGCATAAATGCATAATTCTCTTTAGGCACTGATTGAGTAATTGTTCTCAAATTTCAACAAAAGAAAGAATTTGGTCTCCAAATCTTAAGAAAGGTGATATAGATTTTACCAGTTTTTAATATTTTCTAGTTTAAGAATCAAGGTCATAGCAAGAGTTGATACCAATATTAACAGTTAGCAAAAGATTAATTTATTTTGAAACCATGCACAAGTCAATTGACAAGATTTGTATTATTGAGAATGACTTTTCAGTCTGCTATAAAACTCAACCCACTATAACTTTTTTAAAACTTAGGATCAAAACTGTTGATAATGAAAGTATAGGCGCCAAAATAGAATTTTTGATTCTGTGGGACCCTATCTTGATATCATTTTCAACCAAAGCTTTAATTAATATAGGTCGTGTTTTCAATATTTCTTAAAGCTTAAGTAACTTAGATATAGAGACTAAGCAAATTACATACAAATGCAACAAATATAAAGCTAAGTTGCATTTTACTCATAGAAGAACAAAATACTTTTGCATTTTTAAGTAGACTTGAAAATTTAAAGTACTACTATATTTATAATTAATATTTTCAAAATCGTTAGGTCTCGGTTTTCTTTTGCTAATTGTAAACAAACATGACATTTGTAGTCTCATTCAAACTTTCAAAATTCTTTCTTAGTTTTATTTAAATACATTTTGTTGAAAATTCAGTATGTATATAAATATTCTCATGTAGATTTATGGCTTTTAAATTTGAAATTACAGATAATAGGTTGACCTACAAATCCTAACCTCTTTACTATTACAGTCAATGTGTACACTGCTTTCTTACTTGGGAAGGAGGAGAAAGACACGTGGATGGTTGTGATGAACCCGTTCACACGTGGCAGAATCTAGATGGTTTTCTTATTTCTTAGTAATTTTATTATTTTGGATAATTGAAATTGGTTGGGGAGGTGATGGGCAGCTTAATTAGACCAAACGGATTGGGAAGGGGCAGGCTGAATAGTAGGGTTGCTGGCCAGTTAATGTTCAGTGTATTTAGGCTGCTGATTTTTAAATTATTAATTAAGATAAGTATAAGAATTTTAAAAAAATATATTTAATTTTAGTCATTAATTAAAAATTTATTAGTTCTGATGCATAGGACAGGTACTGCCTAGTACTTTACCGATCCAAACAGATTAATTAAAAGTATTTGAGAGAGACAAGTTGTCTCGCAGGGATACTGGACAATTCCTATCCAGTACATCTGATCCGCTTAGGTTTAAATGTTTGGTTGAGAAACTAAAAACAACTCTTACAAAATTTAATTTAAAAAATTATTTAATTTTAACTGGTAATTTTAGAATAAACTGTCTAAATTTGTCATATAGAAATTACCCATCAACTATGCACAATCCTCAATCCAAAAATATTGACTGTAATTTTGTATTCCCTCTTAATTGGGGAATACACCAAGTTAGGACTTTTGGAGGATTCGGTAACATTACTATTTCCCACGTCACTTCCATAACTATAAGGTCCAATGATGAATTCGTTTCGTTATAATTTTTAAATAAATAAATAATTTTATTTTTAAAAATAATAAAAAATTTAGCTTAAAATCTGAATAACCTTATATTAATTCAAT
Source organism: Embelia ribes (assembly GCA_001753735.1). Taxonomy (NCBI): domain Eukaryota; kingdom Viridiplantae; phylum Streptophyta; class Magnoliopsida; order Ericales; family Primulaceae; genus Embelia; species Embelia ribes. The sequence continues at coordinate 2,567 of MKEJ01003665.1, forward strand.
TTTTAATTACAAAAATGAATGCACTAAAATTTATAAATTACAATCAAATAAACCTATATATTATCACCGGCGATTGTTCAATAGTCTCTTCTCATTTATTCAAACCTTGAACCGACTGTATATTTTAAAGTGCACATGGGCAGAGTTTATCTTTCTCCGTCTCTTGCTTGTTTTAATTTTCAAATAAACAAAAGGAAAAAAGAGTGAATAGTGCAATAAAAGTAGATGACAGCTACGACAAACCTTCCCACGAAAATAGGGGATAAAAACAATGATTAATGTGATCATACTAGAAATTATTTTATTTTCATGTTTCCTGTTAGCCGGGGAAACTATTCACCACAAAATTCTATTTTATTTTAACATAAATCTATCACCATATGGTATTGGAATGGCTATTGAACATTTACGATAGAACGGATGTGGTTTCTTACTTTGGTTTTAGACTTTCTTTGATAACGTATGACAATTTGGAAGCGTATATAAAACAAGACGTAAATAAAGAATAAAGAAACTTTTATTACTCAATTCAGGTGTTTCGATTACAATTGTCCAACGGTTTTATTAGCGCCAATATAACTTCGATCCACTTTACTGCTACTCGTAGATGAAATTTGTATTGGAGAGTGTTTGAATGTGTCAGTCCTTCTGTGATATTTTTTTATTTTTATATAATTGATCATATAATTGTCTCAAGCTGCCTTGCCTTGTTATTTGCCACACGATTTAATCCAACGGTAGCAATTTGAAACTCTCTTCTATCTGTTTTGCTTTTTTTTGTGATAATGGGACACATGTCCCACCCAGTCTACGTGTTGGTACCTTCTGCTTCCACGTTGGTTCGTTTAGCAGTTTTTTTCTTATTGATTTATTCAGTTGAACTAGTGGTATTTTTAATATCAATCTTTTAAGGAAATATGTGTAATCAAGCCTTAACAATAATTTCGTGATCAAATCACATTAATCATAAAATTCATTCTAATGGGTTGACCTTTTTGTAATTGGGTTAGATCGATTGCTTAATTTTATGTATGTTAGTATTAATTAACCCTTATTAGGTTTAATTAATTTGTCTTCCTATCATTAATTGAAGTTCTTGTTCGAGCTATCGATTACTCCCTCCATTTTTTATTAACTGACCTCTTAACAAATAAAGAAAATGATCCGTGAAAAAATTTGGACTAAAATACCCCTAATTAATATCCTTGCATTTAGAGTAAATGAGTGTCTGTCGAAAATGTAAAAATAATTAATGAAAGGGATAATTTAGGTAGTTTGTCAAATTTTATTATCGAAATTATACTAGATCATTTTACTCAGGCCTGATTGTTAATTAATATTTTATCATAGGCTTAATTAAAGATAGTGTAAATAACTATAAATTAATCAATCCTTTATTATAGGTTCAACTAATTAAAAGTGGTGAAAACAATAATAAAGAAACCTAATCGACTAGTCATTACATCGAACCATTTGTAAATTACTCGATTTGAGCTCAAACACGAGATATTGGATTCGTTAAGGAAAAAACAAGGCAAATCATAATCTGAAAATTGGTTGATATTAACTTTTTCGGAAGTTAATTGTAATAAATGATATAGCTACTGAAAATTTAGTCAAAACTCATATGTTAGGTATAACCTTTAAATAACGACCGAAACCATAAAATCCTAGTTGTGCACTTTTTCCTTAAATGACGAATTTTTAAATGTTGCAATCATGAAAAGGTTAGAAAGGTGCCCCAAGTCCAAAAGTAAAATTTTATAGTTTTGGACAAGTAAAAAAGAAAATAATTTTACAATACTTATATGCAAATATACTTCCTTAACTCGTTGAATTTATTTTATTCTTTTACGATTTACACGAGAGTTATTCAGAGGTGCATTTTTCCCTAAAAAGTTGCTCAAGATAAAATCTTATTATACCTTCAACTTATTTACTGTATTTTAGCTAAAAAGCGTGACTTTCGATCGTGAAATTTATAGTAGCACACTATTTTACATCGTTTGTATCTAGAACAACTTCTAATGTTACACACAGATATATATATATATATATATATATAATTTTTAATTTTTAATTTTTTTTTCTAAGAAAAAAATAGACTATGCAAATGCATATAGGGATGGAGCTGAGAGGCTTTAGGGTTAGCTGTCTATCTAAGGGTAAACGGTGCCTAATTGTGTTGAAATTAGAGGATCGATTGTGTTTTTATGTTGTCAAATATTTCAACAATACTAATGGTTTTTAACAAACTTTGCATTATCAAATAATATCAACTTTTATTATATATATATTTCTCGGAATAAAATTATGATATTTTTTGCTTAATTTTCTTCGAGCATTTAGATCCTTCTTTTCGAAAATGAGCTATTTTTCCGTTTTATCAATAGGAAGAGAACTCTTAATCACAATAGCATTTTATTTCAAAACATTTGAACAATATTTATACACTTCAATATGATCAATTAATGATTTTTATTCGTTTCAAGTTATTTGTGTATGTACCTTTTGACTAGAAATTTAAGCCATTGTATTTGGTATAATTATTTATAGAACTTTCCCCTTTTTTTTATTAGCCTAAACCAATTTTCATTTCAAATATCTTCTTATTTATCGATGTTGAATAATGAAGTCTAATTTTACATGCATAATATATTGATATTTGATCATGAATACGAAATGTCATATTTATACTAAAATAAACTCTGCAATTATAGGGTATGGGCCAAAATGCTTTTTGGTTAAATCACTTAACTAGTATATACGTACCTCAAGTGGTTATTTTATTTATACATATGATTCCTTAATTACTTAGGAAGTATTGCTCCAAAAAAGTTAAAAACCAACTTCTATTTTTTAGTTTTTTTTTCTTTCTATAATCTATATCGGCATCTTGTGTTGTCCTTTTTATTTGGTTTACGTGTATTACTTCAACAAAAAGTCTTTTTGTTGTCTTTGATGTACATGGATAAGTAAAAATCCATTTTTTGCAATAAATCAGAAGATTAATTATTTGATTAATTTAAATTATTATAAGATTATCTTTATATTGTGTGCATCCTTTTAATAATAATATTGGGAAAAAAAATTTCAGTTGCCTACAGATCACTCGATAGCCAAAACACATGTGAGATTTCACAACTGTAATAAATAAGTAACGATATAAGTACTAATAATTGCGTATTAAAATTGTGCAAACACTTAATTGTGTAAGTGTTAAAAATAAATATGATGAATGCACATAATGTTGTCACATAAGAGTGGATGTAATTTATGGTACATAATTATATATACATGAATCACTCCCCAATAAATAACATGTATATACTTAACATAAATAATTTTGAAAAATTGACTTCAATGACCGGACATAATATATTATTTTGATTCTATTAACCGATTTCAAATAGTTAGGAGTAAGACTTAATTTCTCGTTATTTTTGGGTATTTATAATATAAATAAAATGTAATAAAAGTTATATAACTGAAAAACGAAGTAAATTTCAAATTGTGAAATCAATAACCAACACATAATTGAACTTGTAATGAAGAAAAGCAAAACAAATTTGAGAAATATGCGGACGAATTAATTTGTGTATGAAAATGTAGACATAGATATAGATACACAGCCGCATATGAAATTTCTAATTCTCACCTAAATACAGTGAGGCCCTTCAATATGGTCAGACTTAACCTACCTTCAATTAAGTCAAATAGAAGTGATGGGCAAGCACGTGCATATAATGTAAATTAGCGTGACCTTACAAATTTGTATTCAAATTTAGGTTGATTTGATTGCAACCCCTTTTAGTAAATAAGATATTTTATATTTTATTAAAAAAAAATTGGATATAAAGTTTAGCTTTAAAATTAATCAGCTAAACATTGCTCTATATTTAAATAAATAAATTGAAAAGCTAAAATTTATAAATATAACTAAATAAGTCGGTACTCACATGTTGACACTAAAAAGTAATAATGCTTTTCATTCATCAAATTATGCACCAAATTTAGGTTGCAATTGGTTAGTATTTTGTACCATGCTTTTGACTTTTAAAAGTTCAATCAAGATGTTTTTGGTACACAAATTTTCAGGTTCAGATTTTTAAAGTCATTTCTAGATCGTGTATCATTTGGTCAAAACCAAGCCAAGATTGACCTAACTAATGCATACGGATAATATTATTTAAAGATTGAATAATGGTTGCTTTGATTTGTAAAAACATCTGGAGGTCCTGATTTAATTCTGTAACTATTTGACGCAGTCTGTGACATTCCTGGAAAAAAAACATGTTTAATTTCCCTACAGAAATTCTCTAGTTAGAAAATCTGGTAAGGAGTTATATGTTCCTTTAATATATTGTATGCTGAAATCAAAAGCAGATAATTGGCTTTGTCAATTTGCAAATATCTGTTTATGCGAAAGATTTTTTTACATCTTTTTCAAAAATTTATTTGGCTGCTGAACAATCCACACGAATAATAAAATGTTGATTTAATAAATCATCCTGGAATTTGAAAACATATTTTACAATGGACAAACATTCCTTCTTAATTGTTGGATAGTTTAAAGATGCATTTTTCCATGCTCCTGAAGTAAATCTAATTAATTCTTTTTTCCTGGTGGTTGGATTTACCTACTTCAAAATGCCTCCATAACCTTCATTGGAAGCATCTGTTTCAACAATCTTCTTCCAATTGGGATTAGGAATATAAAGAAGTGGTAATTGTTTTACTTTTAATTTTATTTTTTGTACTGCTTTGGTATGATCATTAGACCAAGGTACTGGATTTTTCTTAAGTCTATCAAAAAGAATTTTTGAATCTATTGCTAAATTCTGATAATAGTCTGCTATATAATTGAGACAACCCAAAAATCTCTGCAGTTGAGTTTTATTTTTAATTTCATCTGGAAATTTAGTTGCAAATTCTATGCTACAATCTATAGGGATAATTGTACCGTTGTGAATATTATGGCCTAAGAATCTGACCCTGGTTTGAAATAATTTCATTTTAGGAGCCGAGACAACCAAATCATTTTTAATAATAATATTTCTGAAAGTGTTAAGATGTTTAAAATGCTGATCAATAGAAGTACTGTAAGCTAGAACATCATCAATGTAGCAAATAATAAATTCAGAGAATGGATAAAAAATCTCATTCATAATATTTTGAAATTCTGATGGAGCATTTTTTAGGCCAAATGGCATAACATTCCATTCATAATGGCCAAATGGTACTGTAAACGCAGTTTTATATTTATCATGTTCAGTTACTTGGATTTGCCAATATCCTGATTTTAAATCAAATTTAGAAAAGATTATGGCATCCTGTAATCTATCTAATAAATCCTTTTTGTTCGGTATAGGATATCTTATCCATTGTAAACATCATTTAATGGTTTGTAATTTATGACTAATCTAGGAACTCCTCGTTTCTTTTATGCATTCTTATTAATATAAAAAGCAGTGCAGCTCCATAGTGAATTGCTTTTTCTTATTAACTTCTTTTGTATTAAATTATTAATTTATGTTTTACATAATTCTAAATAATCTTTTTTCATTTGTGCAGGACGTGCTTTGGTTGGAATTTTTCTTTCATCAAATCCTACAATATACGGTAGGGAAATAATATGTTTTTTTCTATCCCAAAAAGCATTAGGGATATCACTTCAAATACTGGTTTCAAAATCAGACAAAATGAGTTTTATTTTATTTTGTAAAGTGGTAGCTTTCAATTTGTCTTCAATATTTAAGATAGAAACTTCTTTTTGTAAGAAATTTAATTGTTGTTCTTTAAAAGGAATAATGTTTAAAGTTTTCGTAACAGGTTCTGTAATAAAATTGAAAACAATGTCTTGCTGTTCAATTTTAGTAAAAATTCCTTAAGGTGTAATTTTTTGTATAGGCATGATTTTTGCAAGAAATGGGGTGCCTAGTATTACTGTATGTGTCATGTTTTTAACAAGTAAAAATGACGTAGAAATACATATACCATTATTACAGATAAGAACATCAGATAATTTGAATTTAACATTCATTCTACTACCTTTGGCACTATTTAGCATTTGGGTAGTTTTTTCAAAGTGTTCTGATGGTACTAAGCCTTCCTGTATGCAATTAATATCAGCACCGCTATCTACTAGGGCAACTATATTTTTCAGTATAAAAATATCATTAATTACTAAAGTAATTTTAATAATCCATTTTTGATTAGTAACTTTTATTGAGTTTAACAAAAATTATGGATTTGTAGGTTCCCCTACTATTGGCTCACTTATTCCTAAAATTGGTGTGGATGGTCCTGTATTATTACTTGTTATTTCAAATTTTAGTTTTTCTATTTCTAAGCTCTGTTGATTTTGTTGGTTTTTTAGCTCTCTAAGTTCCTGTTTTAAACTATTGACTTCATGTCTAAGATCTTGAATAGTACTTAGACTATCATTGTTACTACTGGATGCCGAATCTCCTAAAGGCTTCTGATTGATCCTATCAAATACTTCTTTAAGTCTAAAAGACTGAATTTCCTGTTTTCTTTGTTTTGCATTAGTGTGATTTGCACATGCTTCATATAGTTTCGACTTTAATTCAAAATCTTCTATTTGGTCTATGGCTTCTATTATAGTCTGTTGTGATTTGGTAAGAACATTTAAACCTAAATATTCTGTATCGAAGCCATTCATTTCTACAATGGCTTTCCAATAATTATTTTCCTGTGTTTGGTTACAGCTACACTCGGCCTTACAATTGTCTTGGCTACTACTGGTTTCTGACTCAGAGTCACTAAGATAGTTTAAGTCCTGAGCAGATTCTGATGAAGACGAGTATTCTTGTTCAGATGATGATGAAGACAAAAGAGAATTGAGAAGTTGTTGTTTAGTATCATCATCTATTTCTAATGCAGAAATCTTTTCCTGTAATTTGCATTTACTTGCGTAATGTCCTGTCTTTCCACATTTAAAACAAGTAACTGTTTTTGTCTTATCCTTTTTTGAAAATTGTTTTCTTCTTTTCTTTGGAAATTTCTGTTTTCCTTGATTTTGTTTATCATAATTTCTATATTCTTTATACTTTTTTCTTTTTCTAGATTTTTGAAAATATTTTTTCTTTTTTTCGTTTGAACAGTTTTTTTGGAAATGGAGAATAACCAAACTGGTCGCAAAAATCTCCTAATTCTGTTTTTCTATAATACCGTTCTTTTTCCATTTGTGCTCTTAATTTCATATCATTATAAAGAGCTAATCCTTCTCTGGTTACAATACTAATTAGGTGACCATAAGTATAAGTATTGTAGGGAATGGTCAAAGTATGATGTTTGTCCTGTAAGGATTTTCTAACATTTTCTGCAAAAAACTTTGGTAAGCCATCTATAAATTTGACTTTCCAATGTTCACTGTAACAGTCTGTTCTAGCCATGACCTTAATTAGAAATACATCCTTATACCATCTAAAATGGGATAAGGTAGGATATCTTAAATTCTGTAATAATTCTCTGTTTCTATCAGACTGGTCATTCAGATCTCCGATAAAATAGAGGATTATAGTCTGTACTAAGGTGTAAATAGCATCTTGCTGCTGAATGTTCTGGTTAGTTTCAACATTAAATATTATCTTTTATGCATCTAAAATTTCTGTTTTCTGTGAGGCGGAAAGTGTATTATCCCACCATCCTTTAAGAACTCCTGAAAATCAATTAGTAATACATACGGCTGTAGTCCTGTCACTATTACCATTGGTTTTAGCTACTGTTGCATATATGAGCATTTCATGTAATACTTGTAATATCTGATATTCTGTTTTCCCATCTATATTCCATGAATAGATATTACTGTCACTATAGGAGTTCTGGACTTCTAATTCTCTTTCTTCATACAGGATATCCTGAGGTATAGGTCGAGGATAATAATGTTTAGTGGTTACAGGAAGATTTTTCCTATATTGTAATTTAATACTGGCTAGAAAACTAGATCTTTTATCTAAATCCATATTTTCAAACATCTCCTGTAGCTGGTCAATATTAGTTGAGATATTTTCTGATAAAACATTACTTACAAAATCAGTCACGCATACCGTACCAAGATAATTTTCGGTATATTCATGAATTCATGCTAAAAGAAATAGGATCATTTGAATTTACTCATCATCTAGTAGATGAAAACAGAAAAACAAGCCCTATTCGATACAGTAAAGTAATTATCCGTAATATTATCAGACCTTCTCAGTGGGGTCTTAGTCTTAATCAACATAAAATCTTTGCAGCAGTAAAAGATAAAAGTATAACTATTGGGACTACCAGAAAGCCTTTTACGATGCGTTTTATTACCAGAATCCAATAAAAGGCCATACATGGTTTTTCAAAACATACTCTAATCTTCTTAAACAATATGACTTACCACCTTGGTTCTATGTGTGGTGGGACTCCTTTGGACCAGGAATTGACATGCTTCTAGAACCAGTACAAAAAGTTTGTAAAAATTGGTTAACAGTACAACAACTTTTACTAGTACTTAAAGACTATCCTCTATCAAAGTTAATTCCCAAATTTTTTATTACATTCAGTATTCCGTGGATTTTTTAACTCGTGAATTTTTACAGGGATAAATAAGATGTCCTTTTTTAGGGCAAGAAGGCGACTTCGTGAACAATATGATGAAGTAAAACAAGAATTAGATATGATCTTACAGATCCAAGCTAATACTCTACAGGCACTAAATAATAATATTCGTAACAGAAACTGGGGAGATCCCTGGGATGAATTTAACCATTTAATTGATGAACTGCAAGCTTTACAAGTTAATATAAATCATATAACTTGGATATTAAATGAACTGCAACAATTCTTAGTAATCTTTTAATATTTTTCTTTTACTTTCTAAATTCAAATGTCATATAAGTTCATAAAGAATTAATGTAAACCTTGAAAACAAATATTTTACTAAACAAATTTATATTAAAGTACACCTCTTTCCGTTTTACAATCCCAAGGAAACAAAACTCAACAAGTCAAATTGGTTGAAAAGATTTGAGAAGTACAAAGGATATAGTGAATTGAATTTTAATAATATGGTTGGTAAATCATTTATATTGCTTCAACTTTCCATTGCTAATATTATCCACGTTTGAAAATTACCAACACATGAAATAAGAGAATTAAGAACCAAAAATTCAATATAGTTATTATTTTAATTTTTCAATTTCTGACAGATATTATTTATGATTTTACTCTATATCATTTATAAACGAACACCTATGTACAAAAAATTGAGTTATAAAAACTTTTTTTAAAAAATGGACAATTAACTAAATCGAACGTATTTTATCCTATTATTATTTTTATACATTGGGGGAAACATCCCATTCAAGTTTTAGCGACTAATCTAACATTAATGGTTAGGTAATGGAAGCCAAAACATCCCATGTAAGGTTTGGCGACTACTCTTAACTTAGTCGGACTGAGTCTTCGGTAAAAGTTAAAACGCGTTATTATTTACCCAAGAAATTTGATCACACGAACGAAAGGAAACAAAAACAAATCACACGCACTGGCCAGCATAGGAAAGGTGGTAGATGCTTCCTTCGTAGGTCCCGTCCCGTGTGCGGCTACAACTGTCAACCCACGAATCTAAATCCAATTTTCCCACTCTCTCTCTCTCTCTCTCTCTCTCTCATGACGAAAACTCACAAGACACAAAAGTGTTTTATTAGTCGGGTGAAAAAGTGCTCCCAACTTTTCCTTTCGTCCTCAGATCTGGCAAATTTTTCATCAATTTTTAGATCTACCCACTTGCTAATTTTCACCGATTCATCATCTGTTGCTACTTAATTTTTTCGATTTGTGCTCTGTTATAGATCCGATTTGGGGGTTCATGCTGAAATTAGAGCTCAATTTAGCACGATCGATGGCTTGAAAGGTAGTTAATTTTCGTTTAAACTGGATTTTCTCATAGTTAAAATTGTTTTGTGAAAAGGGTTCATTGTTTTTATTATTATTATTATTAATTTTTTTTTTGGTAAATTCTTCTACATATTCTTAGCTGAATTATTAGAACCCATAAATTAGATCTATGCAAGCACCACTGTTACATTTTTTTTATTTGCCTCTATAAAAAGTACTTAATTTAATTTATAATTTTTTTATACTTTTTTGGAACCCCAGAATTATACTGGTGAATTTTTACTTTCTTTAGTGGGAAAATGCTAGAGGTCAATTTATCACAATTTATGGTTTGAAAGGCATTTGGATTTCATTTAAATTGGATTTTACTCATAGTTAGATTGTTTTGTGGAAAGGGTCAATTGATTTTTTAAATTCTTTTGTATGTTTTTAGCTAAATTAGATCTTGTAAATTAGATCTTTGTGTACACCACTCATACTCTGTTTTGTTAATTGTTTTATTTGCCTCTGTTAAAACATTTAATTTAATTTATTCTGATGCTTTATTGAAACCTGGAATCATGCTGGTGAATTTCCTTTCGTCAATTTGTTGAACAATTAATGGCTTGGATGGTATTTTCATTTGAACTGGATTTTTCTCATGGTTAAGATTGTTTTTTGAAAAGGGTCAATTGGTTTTTTCAATTCTTTTGTATGTTGTTAGCTAAATTAGAACCCATAAATTAGATCTTTGTATACACTAATTTTTTTGTTAATTGTTTTATTTGCCTCTATAAAAAGTACTTAATTTGATTAGTTTCTTTTGATTCTTTATTGGGACCCCTGAATCATATGATATTGGTGAATTTTCTTTTTATCAATTTGTTGAACACCACCTCGGACGGTACTTATTTTATAATTAATGATGGTGAAGATTAGAGAGCTGATTAATTTGTTTTTGACCCAGATTTTGTTATTTGATTTTGAAAGTTACTCCCTCCGTTTCATCTTAAGTGGCGTTTACGTTTACTGCACAGCAATTAAAATAACCTCGTTTATATAAAAAGTATTCATAGTTTATCATATTACCCTTTGTTGAAATACTCAAAAAAATTAATGTACTGAGTAATTAATATGAGCAAAATTGGAAAATAGTAATAAGTGCAACCTTGGTTTATAAAGCGAGACAGGTTTATGAAATGGTTGGAGTAGATCAGGAAAAGCCCAATTTGAAGTTACTTGGAATTTGATCTTTTGTATATTTTTCCAAGCTTTAGTAGCTTCCAAAATCAAATCCTTCTAAACATTCTCATTATTTCTCTCTCGTAATTCGAATAGATGGAACTATCACGCTAGTTATTGAGATTGTAAAAGCTATTGTAAATATATTATTTTTTATGTCAGATTTGTGTCATCTGATGTCATGGTTCAGATTGAAAAATAGCTCTCATAATGCGCTGTTAGTGGCTTGAAGAAACTTGTTTTTGCTATGCTTATGTACAATCCAAAGTGAAATCTTGGTGGCTTGAAGGCACTTGGGTTTTCTAGAATTTTGTACATTCGAAAGTCAAATCTTGGCAAATACCCGCCAACATTTTTCTACCTAAATCCTTTATCGAGTCGTTTTTTGTTTCTATTAGGAAATTTGTATGCTTGAATATGTCGAATACCTTATACACGTAGATATGCCTTTCCTAAACTGGTAACTAAGTCCATGACAATTGTTGATTGTTCATTTTTTACGCGTTTTTGTTGTGAGATATTGAAAGATTAGAGGCATTATCCTTTTGAACTCATCTTTTTCTTTTCTATGTGCTAATCGCTATCACTTCTTGGTGCAGTGCTAACGACTATATGTTTAATAATTGTATTTTTTTTTAATCTATTAGTCGAAAACATCATATCTGTTTCTGGAATTATCTGAACTCATAATGGAGGTCATGAAAAGGTTTTGGTTTGTTTTCGATGCAGTTTTTGCCAAGTTTGACTTCTACTGATATGGAAGACATAGGAACCCGAGTCGCCTCTCCAATGTATATCCACCAAACTCTAGGTGGACGATTCTCCGAACAGCATGCGATGGTGAAGAAGCGTAGTTTATCCCAAAATTTTCAATACCAACAACAATTAGCCTCCGGGTATAACTGGAATCCCAAGGCGTGGGATTGGAATAGTGTCAACTTTGTTGCCAAACCATTGGAATCCAATGGATTACATATGGGATCCGTGCCACCAATCCAGTCCGAGCCACTAAGAGAAAATGAAAGGGAAAACCAGGGAGTTTCTATTTTGTCAAAGGGAAACCAAAGGCCCATAGTTGAAGATGATGAGAGTCTTAAGTTACAGCTAGGGGGTGGGTCGAATTCGTCAGGTGAGCCCGTGTCAAGGCCGAATAAGAAAGTTCGATCTGGATCACCAGGCAGCGGTGGTGGGAATTATCCGATGTGCCAGGTTGATGATTGCCGAGAGGATTTGTCGAACGCGAAAGACTACCATCGGCGACACAAGGTGTGTGAGGTTCATAGCAAAGCCACTAAAGCCTTGGTGGGAAAACAGATGCAAAGGTTCTGTCAGCAGTGTAGCAGGTTGACTATTAACCTTTGTAAAGTTTCTGTTGCTATTTATCTATGCTGTTTTTTTTATATTGAGATGTATTGCTTTTTGATCTGTGATTTTGAGTGATTCGTTCTCCTGTTCAGCTGTAATGCATGTTTGACGGATTACAATAATATAGTTGTTGTTACTTTTCCTATGGAAAAAGGGACAAAATATGAAAGCATTTGTTGTGTTCTAGCTGCTCCTATGGCATTGAAATGGTTATATTTCAATTTTTTTCATTGACATGCTATTTGCGATGGACAATATGGCTTGTCGTTAAGATTCTTCATGGGATTTTGTCAGGTTTCACCCTCTTTCTGAGTTCGATGAGGGAAAGCGAAGTTGTAGGCGTAGACTTGCTGGGCATAACAAACGAAGGAGGAAAACTCAGCCGGAAGATGCTTCCTCTCAGACACTAATCCCCACAAACCATGATAACACAGGCAAAGGAGATCTGGATATTGTTAATTTGCTGACGGTTTTAGCACGTATACAAGGTAAGTGAGTGGGTTTATTAGATTGAATTTTGTTCTCTGTATTCACCACTTAATTAAATGCTTTTTTAATTCCAAAACCAGAGAATAAAGGGCTTGAAATCTCTAAAAGCTCTCCAGTACCCAACAAAGACCAGCTTATACAGATTCTCAGCAAGATGAATCCAGCACCTTCGCTTGTGGCTGGTGAAACGCAGTTATCGGGGTCAGTAAGTTTGAGCAGGATGTTGCCTGGACAGTTGGCACCAGATAATTTGAGCACATTGAAAAGCAGTGTACCTTCTCCACCAACGAAAGATTTGCTCTCGGTTTTATCTTTCACTCCCACATCATCTAACCCGGATAAAGCTAAGCTGGCATTGAATCTGAATGCGCAAGATGGTGTACCCCTTGAGTTTCCTTCAGCTGGAGGAGAGAGTAGTACAAGTTTCCAATCCCTTGGTGAAGACTCAGATTCCCAAGTTCAAGAAATTAGATCAAAATTACCTTTTCAGCTCTTTGGCTCATCCCCCGATGATGGTTCTCGACCCAAGCTGGCGGGTGTTAGAAAGTACTTCTCTTCGGACAGTAGTAACCCTATTGAAGAGATGTCGCCTTCATCTTCTCCACTTGTTGTGCAAAAACTGTTTCCAATGGAGACCACACGAGAGATTGAAATGGAGAGAGTCCCCAGCTTTAGAGAAGTCAAGGCAAATGTTGAAGCCAGTATGACTAGTGGATGTGTTAGATCTCTTGAGCTTTTTGGAGGGTCATATAAAGTTGCTAACGGCTGTTCAGGTCGGACTTTACCATATCAAGCGGGGTATACGTCGTCGTCTGGGTCTGATCATTCACCCTCTAGTTTGAGTTCTGATGTTCAGGTAGTTATGCGATTCTTGTTATTTACCTTGTAGTCTAATTGTGTTCATGCTTGTTTCCCTAGGTTTCATTTTCATGAGATTTATTTGGTTTTGAATTTTTCATGTTTTTAGGACCGCACTGGAAGAATAGTTTTCAAACTTTTTGGCAAGGACCCAAGTCACTTACCAGAAACATTGCGTCCACAGGTCAAAGTTGTTGGCTTCTTCTTTCATGATTATACGGTCTTCAAGAATGAAGTATTTAAACACCTGACAACTGTCCTTTTATTCTTTTCAGATATACACCTGGCTTTGTCGCAGTCCGTCGGAGATGGAAAGTTACATTAGACCTGGTTGTGTGGTTCTCACGATTTATGCATCAATGTCATCTTCTTACTGGGAGCAAGTGAGTAAACTTCAAGTCACTCTGGTAATTTGGATTTTGTTGCTTGGATGTTGACTATTGTAGGGTATATGTGGCTATTGCAGGTTGAACAAAATCTGATACAGCATGTTAATTTCTTGATACGGGATCCTGATACTGACTTTTGGAGAAGTGGGAAGTTTTTAGTCCAAGCAGGCAGGCAAGTTGTATCCTACAACAATGGTGAGTATCAGTATATTGTGATATAATAATTGCAGCAACACAAGGTTATGAGCTTAATTGTTTCCTTGAGGCTTTATATTCTTTCTTGGTGACTTTCTAGCTCGAAAACATACAAGTTTTATCGCCTGGGGGAGAAATCTGTCATTATTTGAGACAAAAAGTAATTAATTGTCATTAACTTGTCAGAGCGACTAACAAGATTTGTTACATCGATTGTCAGGGAAACTTCGCCTCTGCAAATCATGGAGTGCCCCAGAAGTAATTTCAGTGTCTCCTTTGGCAGTTGTAGCTGGGCAAGAGGCTACACTTTTATTAAGAGGACATAATTTAAATATTCCTGGTACCAGGTATGTAGATTTGTTTTATGCAAGCACATTTCCTATTTCTTTCTTTTTACATTCTTCTGAGTTGGGCATGAATACTGGACAGGATTCACTGCACGAATGGTGGCTACTTATCAGAAGTTCGCATTGCCAGAGAGGAACCTGAATATGATGAGATAAGCTTGCTCGGTTTTAGAACTCAAGAGACAAATCTTGGTGTACTGGGACGCTGTTTCATTGAGGTAGCATTTTGTGAGCAGTTAATTCAATTTCATATCTAGAATATTCAAGTTATGTTTGGTTATGGTTCTGAAAGTAGAAACTCTTTAAATGGTATTTGGCAGATTGGTTGCTAAACCATTTATAAAGAATATTCTTGAAAGCATCCAACTTTCAGAGTCATACCACTGTTGTGTTTATTGGTTCAGAAAAGTATCACATGGAAATGAAAGACTTCTCCAAATTCCAGTTTACCCAGTTTCGAAGAGAAGATGAACTGAAAATTTTGAAATATTACCAAACAGGCCCTAATTTTTTGTGGGCAATACTTAATATCTTTTATTGATATCCACAGGTTGAGAATGGGTTCAGAGGCACTAGTTTCCCTGTAATAATTGCTGATGCTACCATCTGTCAAGAAGTTAGACTCCTAGAGTCTGAATTTGTTGCTGCAAAAATAAATGGTACCATTGGTGAGGATCAAATCCACGAGTCAGGTAGACCAAGGTCACAGGAAGAAGTCTTGCACTTCCTAAATGAGCTCGGTTGGCTATTTCAACGGAAAAGAAACTCTGCAGTCGATATCCCTGATTTTAGACTTTATCGGTTCAAATTTCTATTCATATTCTCTGTCGAAAGGGACTGTTGTGCGTTGGTCAGAACCCTCCTCGACATTTTGTTACTAAAAAAGCTTGAAGGGGGTGAGCCTTCGAGAGAGTCTATAGAGATGCTATCAGACATTCATCTCTTGAACAGGGCAGTGAAAAGGAGGTGTCGGAAAATGGTGGACCTGCTCATTCATTATTCTGTGCTTGGTGGTAATTATGCCCCCACTTACATATTCCCACCAAATCTTGTTGGGCCTGGTGGTATTACACCTCTACATCTGGGTGCTTCTATGTCTGGTTCTGATGACATAATCGATGCTTTGACAAGTGACCCACAGGAGGTATGTTTCCCTTGTTAATCTTTTGATCATAGTTGCATTTAACGCATGGTAATAGGCAGATCTAGTTGAAGGCTCTTTCTTAACGTGTCTGGTCTCAAATAGCCATTACTTAAGTTTAGGGCTCTTTTTTCTGCCCTTGGAAACAAAAAAGTAACTAAAAGAGAAGTCAAGTATGTGAACCTTGGTTGATCCGTTTGAGTTGGAGCTCCAATAGTTTACATTTTTTGTGTTTTCTAATCCAAAATTAAACTACTTAAGGGTGAGAAAAAATTTATTGGTAAACTGTGTTTAGAGCTTGGACTGTGTAACAAGGCCGATGTTTGATTCAGTTCTTGTATATTCATTTGCTAGAATCTTTATGAATTACAATTTGTGACCCCATACCAGTAGGGAAAATGATTTTCGTAATCTTGCAATTTTTAAACCTTGTTGACTGAAGATTTGAAAGTATTTTTGGAAATTATTTCAAACTTCAAAAAAGCCAAAAGATCCATGCAATTCATCCTAAAATGTTGTCATTGAATAAAACGGGCTTGTAGCAGAAAAGATCATCTGTTTCATTTAAGTGTTTCAAAGCATCTTGCTTTTGTTTTCATTCCTTTCTCTTCGATTGTAGATTGGGTTGCAATGCTGGAACTCCCTTCTAGATACAAACAGGTTATCACCGCATGCATATGCTTTGATGAGAAACAACCACTCTTATAACAGTCTGGTAGCTCGTAAATTTGCCGACAAGAAAAACAGCCAAGTGTCCGTAACAATCAGGAACGAGGCTGGGCAACAAGAGAACATGTGGTTTAGGCGAGGACAATCAGCATCATGTTCCAAGTGTGCAGCAATTGCTGGATACAGTTGTAGTTCAACTCGTTCGAAAGGTTTGCTTCATCATGGTCCATCCATGCTGTCCATTCTCGCCATTGCGGCTGTTTGTGTCTGCGTTTGTCTACTTTTCCGAGGAGACCCAGAAGTGTCCCAAGATGGGCCATTTAAGTGGGCGAATGTTGGTTTTGGCTCAATTTAATTGGAAGGGGGAAAACGAAGTATATATCTTTGTTAGAAATTACGGTAGTAATACAATTTGGACTCGCCATGCACTGATGAACTTTTCTACGCATGTTGTGGGCCCCACTGTTGAAGATCTGTTTCGATTTTGACCCTTCCAATGTTATATTTCTGGCTCCATACCTGATGGTTCGACACATGAAAATAACTAGCAAATTGGACTCAAGGACATTTGATTTGGAATTTTCTGACTTGCCTTGAGAATGATCAAAGAATGAGCTTATGATGATTAAATATATATAGGCAATATTATATGTTTGCCATATAATTCTGGTCCTGGATATACATTTCCCTTTTCTGACCTGAGAATTAGGTTTGTTCGACACCCTGCCTTGATTTACTTGTTTTCCGGTTAAAATATTGTTTATGTTCGTTCATGTGACGTTTGTTCAAGCTCCGGTAATATCAGATACCAGATGAGACCGTGAGCCAATGAGAATGGCAATGCAATAATCAAAAGGTTCGGATTTTATGAGACAGCTAAGAAGAAAAGGCTGACTATACTATATGTTTTTCTCTTCATTTTTTCTTTAGTTCTCTGGTGGTAATCTCTTTCTTGTGCTCTTCGATATCTGGGATTGTGGTTTGGAGTTGGTTTTCACTGACCTTGGATTAGTAAGCAGGATTCGTTAGGAGTAGTATTTATATAGTTTTGTACTGCAAGATTTGTATTTGTATAATAGGATGTGTTATTTTGTCTTAAATGCATAAGATTTCACATTTATAAATATGTACTGTCAATGACAAGTTTGTATAAAATTGACAAATGCAAAAGTTGTTTTGATTATAATGTTGCAAGAGCAAGCAATGAACAGTAGTGTTGTGTTCTTTTGTTCTTAGTTGTTAAGAGCATTTGTATCAGATTATTCCCTATTAGGGTTCTCTCTGTTTTATGTAACAAAAATATAGATAATATTATTTTTTGAATTTGTATCAAAATACTTAATGATTGCTTAAAATAGAGAATTTCTAAAATGGTTTTGCAAATCTGAAGAAATACATTTTTTTACTTAAGTATATAAAATTAATATATTTTTATATCATGTCATCAATTTACTATTATATTAAAAAAATTAATATATTCTTTCTTTACTCGATCCGTTAGTATTATTAATTAAAAATAAAAATGTTTTAAGTATTTAAAATAATTAAATAATAATTTTGATTTATTATTTAAAATAATTATTGAGCTTAAAATTACTAAATGTGACAAAAATTAAAACTTAGGTATATAGAAAATAATTTTTATTTTTAAAATAAATAAATAATTATAATTTTATTAGTATTTATGTAAAAATATTATTTTTAAAATTGTACAACAAACATATAATTGAAATTAATTTTTAATATTTAAACTATATATTTATCAAATTTTAAATTAAAATTTTATATTATAAAATTTAATATTTAATGCTAAGATTTAGTAGTTTTTTACTAAGCAATTCTATTTATATTTCTATTATTTATATAATAAATTTTTGTAGGATTTTTTTATTTATAATTTTCTTCTATCTCATCATTTCTATTTCCCTTTCTCTTTCTTTGCTTAAAAAAAATTTATTTATATATTTTTATTGATATATCAAATTAATAAATTAAATAAAATTAAAATCATAAATTTAAAGTTAAGAAATAATAATATTTTTATCAATATATAATCAAACAAATAATATTTCATAATAATAAATGTATTGCTATGTATGGAATTTTAAATGTGGAATGATTAAAGATATGAAATAGTATTTTAATGTAGTGGAAAATGTGATAGATAATTGTATGCAAAGGGTAATAAATTGAAATTCTGTAAATAGAGATGAAACTCATTTTTTTTTTGTATTTTAGGAAATTTGCTAAGAGAATATGATGTAAATGCTCTTAAAATACTTGTAGCTAGGAGTGTAAATGAATAGAGCCGTTCGAAAGCCGTTCGAGAGTAACTCGTTACGTAGCTCGACTCGTTTGATAAAAGAGCCGAGTAAGAGCCAAATTTTATAACTCGTTTAGTAAATGAGCCGAGCTAAAACTTGGTAAAGCTCGGTTCGATAGCTTGAGAACTTGACTCGTTTATATATATATATATATATATATATATATTAGTTTAAGATTACACAGGCACACAATAATATGGAGAATTCTATTTCTCCCACATCGGTTGTACAAAGGAGATTACCTTTTAAGTATAATCCCATATAAATTTTAACTATTAATAAAAGAACTGGATCGCGAGCCATCACAAGCTCTAGATACTAAAAGATAGCTAGAGCTAAAGCTGAATGGTTTAGGATCGTGGAGAGCCGAGCTCGAATTAAAGCTCAGTGATAAACTTGGCGAGCGGAGCTTAAATAACTCCAAACCAGGTTCAACTCGGTTCGTTTATTGTACAAATGTATTAATAGTGAACAAATGATAAGATTGCCATGAATATGAAGTTGTATTGGTGTGTTTCGTAGAAATGCAGCTGTGTCGTACACGTGTGTCTCTGCTTACATTGTAACTTTGTAATTTCTCCTATGCAACAATTAGCTGATACTTGTGGCTTGCAATGGTTTGCCTGTTTGGAGTTGGCAATGGTGGGATGGGCACAAGTTGTCATTGGTTAGTTGGGGTTGTGGCATCTTACTCCACTACTTTTGGAGTTCGATTAGTAGACAAATTGTCAACCATTATTATTATTATAAGGGTCCATAAATTTATTTAATGTTTATAAACAAAATCGAAGATTGGGGACCCAAATTGGTCCGGACGAGATGCAGGACCAGAGTTAATCCGGATGAGAGTAAGTTCGTCCGGCATTGTCCAGACGAGATTCTAATCGGAAAATTTTGTAAAAAAGACGTGTTGTATTATATTACGAACCCTATCTTCTTAAAACATATTTTGGCTGCCCCAAACACATATATATAGAGATAAGGTGATTTTCTAGAGCCTCAAACATCAAATTCTAGGTGGTTAAACGTGTCGATTAGCGATCTAAGAGCGGATTTGAGATATTCTCTTTGTTCTCTACAACGTGAGCTAGGTGGTTCATCGAGTTTACACCTAGTGGGTGGAACACTAATTCACCTTTTAGCAAGTAGATGATTACTTGATGTATGGTTATACAAATAGTAATTGAATTATCGTTTATTATACGTAGGTGATTGTGAATTTGGTGGTGAGCTTGGTAGAGGCAGAAGTTAGGGTTTTTCATCAAGCTTTCCAAGAAGTCGCGCACCAAATTTTAGGTGTGATTAGAATTTGCTATATTTGTGATTAGAACCATTAGTCTTTATGTGATTGTGTTTATGAGTTGTGGTTATATGCTTTTGTGGCCTAATGTGTGGTAGATAATTGTGTACTTTTATGAGTAGTATAATTTGAAAATTGGTACGACAAAAACATAACGAGAATATTTGAATTGATCTTTCTCATCGAAGTGAATAAATTGAGTTTAACGTTTAGAGGGTGTGAGGACTGACCCTCGAAAAGGAGAAGGTGCTTACATATGGTGCGAGGATTGGCCTTAAAATGTGAGTCTATGAAAGGGTACGAGGACTAACTTTCTAAACCTTTACACGTAAGGTCATGGGAGAGGCACAACCCATTGAGCGTGTGTGTTAAAATGTAGGGTTAATCTATGAATAGCAAGAGAATATTTGTGGTATAACTAAATGAGTACATATATTCTTTTTTTCTTTCTTGAGTAGTTATATTGTGATAAATTTTATTGTTGTACTTTGGTTGTTCATATTCACATGCATAATTTCTCTATGTTCAACTAGCAAACATAGTGAAACTAACCACCAGATTGGGTTTATTTTGTTATTCCAAATAGGGACAGAATAGGTGGATTTCATATTCAGGATTAAAGTAGGTGGAACTCACTTGAATCTATAAGAATTAGTTTATTTTGTTTTAATATTTTAAGAATAATGTTTAGTTAATTTCAAAAACTTTATGCCGAAAAACTAAGATGATATTTTGAGATTTTGGAGTTTTCAAATAAATGAGTGAACTGTTTTAAGCCTGAGTTAATATTTTATGAGATATTGAGAAAATGATGTTTATTTGAGATATTTTATTTTTCATTATATGAGATGTTGTATGAGTCATGTACTCGGGATGTGTTGTGAAATTTCGGGGCTTGATAGTTTGGTATCAAAGCTCAGAGTATACTATCTTGGGAACTGGTGGGTGCCGGGTTAAATGTCCTTGAGTGAGCTGTGTTTAGAAGTTGGGTAGGCGTACAAGAATATGAATATTTTATGTGTTTTGTTGTGCCTTGTGTGATTTGGGTGCTTCAATCCATGAGTCGCATATTTTTCAAAAAATTATTATTTTTTTCATATAGAAAAACAAGTGGTGGGTTGGAGGTGAATGTTGACGTATTAGGTCAGTGATAGCTATGCAGGGGATACTATAACGTTCCGAAAATTTTCGAATAAATTTTTCGCATTCATAATAATATTATAGAAGCATGTAATATTATTATTTGTATTAATGAAGTATAAATTGTATTCATGAAGTATGAAATGCATTTAATGATGAAGAAGTGAAGTATGTAGTGTACGAGGTCACTACGAGGCATAGAAGAATTTATGAAGATGGTATGAGAGGTTACGAAATGATT
>MKEJ01003666.1:0-15596 GCA_001753735.1 Embelia ribes
GAAAGAAGTAGGAATACAAATTCCATTATTACAGATAAGAACATCAGATAATTTGAATTTAACATTCATTCTACTACCTTTGGCACTATTTAGCATTTGGGTAGTTTTTTCAAAGTGTTCTGATGGTACTAAGCCTTCCTGTATACAATTAATATCAACACTACTATCTACTAGGGTTGCAATGTCCTTAATAACAAATGAGTTATTTATTACTAAGGTAATTTTAATAATCTATTTCTGATTAGTAACTTTTATTGAATTTAACAAAAATTCTGGATTTGCAGGTTCTCCTACAATTGGTTCACTTGTGCCTAAAATTGGTGTGGATGGTCCTGTATTATTACTTGTTATTTCAAATTTTTTTATTTCTAAGCTCTGCTGATTTTGTCGGTTTTTTAGTTCTTTAAGTTCCTGTTTCAAACCATTGACTTTGTGTCTAAGATCCTGAATAGTACTTGGACTTTCAATATTACTGCTTGATGCCGAATCTCCAAAAGACTTCTGATTAATTCTATCAAATACTTCTTTAAGACTGAAAGACTGAATTTCTTGTTTTTTCTGTTTCGCCTTAGTGTGATTTGCACATGCTTCATATAGTTTCGACTTTAATTCAAAATCTTCTATTTGGTCTATGGCTTCTATTATAGTCTGTTGTGATTTGGTAAGAACATTTAAACCTAAATATTCTGTATCGAAGCCATTCATTTCTACAATGGCTTTCCAATAATTATTTTCCTGTGTTTGGTTACAGCTACACTCGGCCTTACAATTGTCTTGGCTACTACTGGTTTCTGACTCAGAGTCACTAAGATAGTTTAAGTCCTGAGCAGATTCTGATGAAGACGAGTATTCTTGTTCAGATGATGATGAAGACAAAAGAGAATTGAGAAGTTGTTGTTTAGTATCATCATCTATTTCTAATGCAGAAATCTTTTCCTGTAATTTGCATTTACTTGCGTAATGTCCTGTCTTTCCACATTTAAAACAAGTAACTGTTTTTGTCTTATCCTTTTTTGAAAATTGTTTTCTTCTTTTCTTTGGAAATTTCTGTTTTCCTTGATTTTGTTTATCATAATTTCTATATTCTTTATACTTTTTTCTTTTTCTAGATTTTTGAAAATATTTTTTCTTTTTTTCGTTTGAACAGTTTTTTTGGAAATGGAGAATAACCAAACTGGTCGCAAAAATCTCCTAATTCTGTTTTTCTATAATACCGTTCTTTTTCCATTTGTGCTCTTAATTTCATATCATTATAAAGAGCTAATCCTTCTCTGGTTACAATACTAATTAGGTGACCATAAGTATAAGTATTGTAGGGAATGGTCAAAGTATGATGTTTGTCCTGTAAGGATTTTCTAACATTTTCTGCAAAAAACTTTGGTAAGCCATCTATAAATTTGACTTTCCAATGTTCACTGTAACAGTCTGTTCTAGCCATGACCTTAATTAGAAATACATCCTTATACCATCTAAAATGGGATAAGGTAGGATATCTTAAATTCTGTAATAATTCTCTGTTTCTATCAGACTGGTCATTCAGATCTCCGATAAAATAGAGGATTATAGTCTGTACTAAGGTGTAAATAGCATCTTGCTGCTGAATGTTCTGGTTAGTTTCAACATTAAATATTATCTTTTATGCATCTAAAATTTCTGTTTTCTGTGAGGCGGAAAGTGTATTATCCCACCATCCTTTAAGAACTCCTGAAAATCAATTAGTAATACATACGGCTGTAGTCCTGTCACTATTACCATTGGTTTTAGCTACTGTTGCATATATGAGCATTTCATGTAATACTTGTAATATCTGATATTCTGTTTTCCCATCTATATTCCATGAATAGATATTACTGTCACTATAGGAGTTCTGGACTTCTAATTCTCTTTCTTCATACAGGATATCCTGAGGTATAGGTCGAGGATAATAATGTTTAGTGGTTACAGGAAGATTTTTCCTATATTGTAATTTAATACTGGCTAGAAAACTAGATCTTTTATCTAAATCCATATTTTCAAACATCTCCTGTAGCTGGTCAATATTAGTTGAGATATTTTCTGATAAAACATTACTTACAAAATCAGTCACGCATACCGTACCAAGATAATTTTCGGTATATTCATGAATTCATGCTAAAAGAAATAGGATCATTTGAATTTACTCATCATCTAGTAGATGAAAACAGAAAAACAAGCCCTATTCGATACAGTAAAGTAATTATCCGTAATATTATCAGACCTTCTCAGTGGGGTCTTAGTCTTAATCAACATAAAATCTTTGCAGCAGTAAAAGATAAAAGTATAACTATTGGGACTACCAGAAAGCCTTTTACGATGCGTTTTATTACCAGAATCCAATAAAAGGCCATACATGGTTTTTCAAAACATACTCTAATCTTCTTAAACAATATGACTTACCACCTTGGTTCTATGTGTGGTGGGACTCCTTTGGACCAGGAATTGACATGCTTCTAGAACCAGTACAAAAAGTTTGTAAAAATTGGTTAACAGTACAACAACTTTTACTAGTACTTAAAGACTATCCTCTATCAAAGTTAATTCCCAAATTTTTTATTACATTCAGTATTCCGTGGATTTTTTAACTCGTGAATTTTTACAGGGATAAATAAGATGTCCTTTTTTAGGGCAAGAAGGCGACTTCGTGAACAATATGATGAAGTAAAACAAGAATTAGATATGATCTTACAGATCCAAGCTAATACTCTACAGGCACTAAATAATAATATTCGTAACAGAAACTGGGGAGATCCCTGGGATGAATTTAACCATTTAATTGATGAACTGCAAGCTTTACAAGTTAATATAAATCATATAACTTGGATATTAAATGAACTGCAACAATTCTTAGTAATCTTTTAATATTTTTCTTTTACTTTCTAAATTCAAATGTCATATAAGTTCATAAAGAATTAATGTAAACCTTGAAAACAAATATTTTACTAAACAAATTTATATTAAAGTACACCTCTTTCCGTTTTACAATCCCAAGGAAACAAAACTCAACAAGTCAAATTGGTTGAAAAGATTTGAGAAGTACAAAGGATATAGTGAATTGAATTTTAATAATATGGTTGGTAAATCATTTATATTGCTTCAACTTTCCATTGCTAATATTATCCACGTTTGAAAATTACCAACACATGAAATAAGAGAATTAAGAACCAAAAATTCAATATAGTTATTATTTTAATTTTTCAATTTCTGACAGATATTATTTATGATTTTACTCTATATCATTTATAAACGAACACCTATGTACAAAAAATTGAGTTATAAAAACTTTTTTTAAAAAATGGACAATTAACTAAATCGAACGTATTTTATCCTATTATTATTTTTATACATTGGGGGAAACATCCCATTCAAGTTTTAGCGACTAATCTAACATTAATGGTTAGGTAATGGAAGCCAAAACATCCCATGTAAGGTTTGGCGACTACTCTTAACTTAGTCGGACTGAGTCTTCGGTAAAAGTTAAAACGCGTTATTATTTACCCAAGAAATTTGATCACACGAACGAAAGGAAACAAAAACAAATCACACGCACTGGCCAGCATAGGAAAGGTGGTAGATGCTTCCTTCGTAGGTCCCGTCCCGTGTGCGGCTACAACTGTCAACCCACGAATCTAAATCCAATTTTCCCACTCTCTCTCTCTCTCTCTCTCTCTCTCATGACGAAAACTCACAAGACACAAAAGTGTTTTATTAGTCGGGTGAAAAAGTGCTCCCAACTTTTCCTTTCGTCCTCAGATCTGGCAAATTTTTCATCAATTTTTAGATCTACCCACTTGCTAATTTTCACCGATTCATCATCTGTTGCTACTTAATTTTTTCGATTTGTGCTCTGTTATAGATCCGATTTGGGGGTTCATGCTGAAATTAGAGCTCAATTTAGCACGATCGATGGCTTGAAAGGTAGTTAATTTTCGTTTAAACTGGATTTTCTCATAGTTAAAATTGTTTTGTGAAAAGGGTTCATTGTTTTTATTATTATTATTATTAATTTTTTTTTTGGTAAATTCTTCTACATATTCTTAGCTGAATTATTAGAACCCATAAATTAGATCTATGCAAGCACCACTGTTACATTTTTTTTATTTGCCTCTATAAAAAGTACTTAATTTAATTTATAATTTTTTTATACTTTTTTGGAACCCCAGAATTATACTGGTGAATTTTTACTTTCTTTAGTGGGAAAATGCTAGAGGTCAATTTATCACAATTTATGGTTTGAAAGGCATTTGGATTTCATTTAAATTGGATTTTACTCATAGTTAGATTGTTTTGTGGAAAGGGTCAATTGATTTTTTAAATTCTTTTGTATGTTTTTAGCTAAATTAGATCTTGTAAATTAGATCTTTGTGTACACCACTCATACTCTGTTTTGTTAATTGTTTTATTTGCCTCTGTTAAAACATTTAATTTAATTTATTCTGATGCTTTATTGAAACCTGGAATCATGCTGGTGAATTTCCTTTCGTCAATTTGTTGAACAATTAATGGCTTGGATGGTATTTTCATTTGAACTGGATTTTTCTCATGGTTAAGATTGTTTTTTGAAAAGGGTCAATTGGTTTTTTCAATTCTTTTGTATGTTGTTAGCTAAATTAGAACCCATAAATTAGATCTTTGTATACACTAATTTTTTTGTTAATTGTTTTATTTGCCTCTATAAAAAGTACTTAATTTGATTAGTTTCTTTTGATTCTTTATTGGGACCCCTGAATCATATGATATTGGTGAATTTTCTTTTTATCAATTTGTTGAACACCACCTCGGACGGTACTTATTTTATAATTAATGATGGTGAAGATTAGAGAGCTGATTAATTTGTTTTTGACCCAGATTTTGTTATTTGATTTTGAAAGTTACTCCCTCCGTTTCATCTTAAGTGGCGTTTACGTTTACTGCACAGCAATTAAAATAACCTCGTTTATATAAAAAGTATTCATAGTTTATCATATTACCCTTTGTTGAAATACTCAAAAAAATTAATGTACTGAGTAATTAATATGAGCAAAATTGGAAAATAGTAATAAGTGCAACCTTGGTTTATAAAGCGAGACAGGTTTATGAAATGGTTGGAGTAGATCAGGAAAAGCCCAATTTGAAGTTACTTGGAATTTGATCTTTTGTATATTTTTCCAAGCTTTAGTAGCTTCCAAAATCAAATCCTTCTAAACATTCTCATTATTTCTCTCTCGTAATTCGAATAGATGGAACTATCACGCTAGTTATTGAGATTGTAAAAGCTATTGTAAATATATTATTTTTTATGTCAGATTTGTGTCATCTGATGTCATGGTTCAGATTGAAAAATAGCTCTCATAATGCGCTGTTAGTGGCTTGAAGAAACTTGTTTTTGCTATGCTTATGTACAATCCAAAGTGAAATCTTGGTGGCTTGAAGGCACTTGGGTTTTCTAGAATTTTGTACATTCGAAAGTCAAATCTTGGCAAATACCCGCCAACATTTTTCTACCTAAATCCTTTATCGAGTCGTTTTTTGTTTCTATTAGGAAATTTGTATGCTTGAATATGTCGAATACCTTATACACGTAGATATGCCTTTCCTAAACTGGTAACTAAGTCCATGACAATTGTTGATTGTTCATTTTTTACGCGTTTTTGTTGTGAGATATTGAAAGATTAGAGGCATTATCCTTTTGAACTCATCTTTTTCTTTTCTATGTGCTAATCGCTATCACTTCTTGGTGCAGTGCTAACGACTATATGTTTAATAATTGTATTTTTTTTTAATCTATTAGTCGAAAACATCATATCTGTTTCTGGAATTATCTGAACTCATAATGGAGGTCATGAAAAGGTTTTGGTTTGTTTTCGATGCAGTTTTTGCCAAGTTTGACTTCTACTGATATGGAAGACATAGGAACCCGAGTCGCCTCTCCAATGTATATCCACCAAACTCTAGGTGGACGATTCTCCGAACAGCATGCGATGGTGAAGAAGCGTAGTTTATCCCAAAATTTTCAATACCAACAACAATTAGCCTCCGGGTATAACTGGAATCCCAAGGCGTGGGATTGGAATAGTGTCAACTTTGTTGCCAAACCATTGGAATCCAATGGATTACATATGGGATCCGTGCCACCAATCCAGTCCGAGCCACTAAGAGAAAATGAAAGGGAAAACCAGGGAGTTTCTATTTTGTCAAAGGGAAACCAAAGGCCCATAGTTGAAGATGATGAGAGTCTTAAGTTACAGCTAGGGGGTGGGTCGAATTCGTCAGGTGAGCCCGTGTCAAGGCCGAATAAGAAAGTTCGATCTGGATCACCAGGCAGCGGTGGTGGGAATTATCCGATGTGCCAGGTTGATGATTGCCGAGAGGATTTGTCGAACGCGAAAGACTACCATCGGCGACACAAGGTGTGTGAGGTTCATAGCAAAGCCACTAAAGCCTTGGTGGGAAAACAGATGCAAAGGTTCTGTCAGCAGTGTAGCAGGTTGACTATTAACCTTTGTAAAGTTTCTGTTGCTATTTATCTATGCTGTTTTTTTTATATTGAGATGTATTGCTTTTTGATCTGTGATTTTGAGTGATTCGTTCTCCTGTTCAGCTGTAATGCATGTTTGACGGATTACAATAATATAGTTGTTGTTACTTTTCCTATGGAAAAAGGGACAAAATATGAAAGCATTTGTTGTGTTCTAGCTGCTCCTATGGCATTGAAATGGTTATATTTCAATTTTTTTCATTGACATGCTATTTGCGATGGACAATATGGCTTGTCGTTAAGATTCTTCATGGGATTTTGTCAGGTTTCACCCTCTTTCTGAGTTCGATGAGGGAAAGCGAAGTTGTAGGCGTAGACTTGCTGGGCATAACAAACGAAGGAGGAAAACTCAGCCGGAAGATGCTTCCTCTCAGACACTAATCCCCACAAACCATGATAACACAGGCAAAGGAGATCTGGATATTGTTAATTTGCTGACGGTTTTAGCACGTATACAAGGTAAGTGAGTGGGTTTATTAGATTGAATTTTGTTCTCTGTATTCACCACTTAATTAAATGCTTTTTTAATTCCAAAACCAGAGAATAAAGGGCTTGAAATCTCTAAAAGCTCTCCAGTACCCAACAAAGACCAGCTTATACAGATTCTCAGCAAGATGAATCCAGCACCTTCGCTTGTGGCTGGTGAAACGCAGTTATCGGGGTCAGTAAGTTTGAGCAGGATGTTGCCTGGACAGTTGGCACCAGATAATTTGAGCACATTGAAAAGCAGTGTACCTTCTCCACCAACGAAAGATTTGCTCTCGGTTTTATCTTTCACTCCCACATCATCTAACCCGGATAAAGCTAAGCTGGCATTGAATCTGAATGCGCAAGATGGTGTACCCCTTGAGTTTCCTTCAGCTGGAGGAGAGAGTAGTACAAGTTTCCAATCCCTTGGTGAAGACTCAGATTCCCAAGTTCAAGAAATTAGATCAAAATTACCTTTTCAGCTCTTTGGCTCATCCCCCGATGATGGTTCTCGACCCAAGCTGGCGGGTGTTAGAAAGTACTTCTCTTCGGACAGTAGTAACCCTATTGAAGAGATGTCGCCTTCATCTTCTCCACTTGTTGTGCAAAAACTGTTTCCAATGGAGACCACACGAGAGATTGAAATGGAGAGAGTCCCCAGCTTTAGAGAAGTCAAGGCAAATGTTGAAGCCAGTATGACTAGTGGATGTGTTAGATCTCTTGAGCTTTTTGGAGGGTCATATAAAGTTGCTAACGGCTGTTCAGGTCGGACTTTACCATATCAAGCGGGGTATACGTCGTCGTCTGGGTCTGATCATTCACCCTCTAGTTTGAGTTCTGATGTTCAGGTAGTTATGCGATTCTTGTTATTTACCTTGTAGTCTAATTGTGTTCATGCTTGTTTCCCTAGGTTTCATTTTCATGAGATTTATTTGGTTTTGAATTTTTCATGTTTTTAGGACCGCACTGGAAGAATAGTTTTCAAACTTTTTGGCAAGGACCCAAGTCACTTACCAGAAACATTGCGTCCACAGGTCAAAGTTGTTGGCTTCTTCTTTCATGATTATACGGTCTTCAAGAATGAAGTATTTAAACACCTGACAACTGTCCTTTTATTCTTTTCAGATATACACCTGGCTTTGTCGCAGTCCGTCGGAGATGGAAAGTTACATTAGACCTGGTTGTGTGGTTCTCACGATTTATGCATCAATGTCATCTTCTTACTGGGAGCAAGTGAGTAAACTTCAAGTCACTCTGGTAATTTGGATTTTGTTGCTTGGATGTTGACTATTGTAGGGTATATGTGGCTATTGCAGGTTGAACAAAATCTGATACAGCATGTTAATTTCTTGATACGGGATCCTGATACTGACTTTTGGAGAAGTGGGAAGTTTTTAGTCCAAGCAGGCAGGCAAGTTGTATCCTACAACAATGGTGAGTATCAGTATATTGTGATATAATAATTGCAGCAACACAAGGTTATGAGCTTAATTGTTTCCTTGAGGCTTTATATTCTTTCTTGGTGACTTTCTAGCTCGAAAACATACAAGTTTTATCGCCTGGGGGAGAAATCTGTCATTATTTGAGACAAAAAGTAATTAATTGTCATTAACTTGTCAGAGCGACTAACAAGATTTGTTACATCGATTGTCAGGGAAACTTCGCCTCTGCAAATCATGGAGTGCCCCAGAAGTAATTTCAGTGTCTCCTTTGGCAGTTGTAGCTGGGCAAGAGGCTACACTTTTATTAAGAGGACATAATTTAAATATTCCTGGTACCAGGTATGTAGATTTGTTTTATGCAAGCACATTTCCTATTTCTTTCTTTTTACATTCTTCTGAGTTGGGCATGAATACTGGACAGGATTCACTGCACGAATGGTGGCTACTTATCAGAAGTTCGCATTGCCAGAGAGGAACCTGAATATGATGAGATAAGCTTGCTCGGTTTTAGAACTCAAGAGACAAATCTTGGTGTACTGGGACGCTGTTTCATTGAGGTAGCATTTTGTGAGCAGTTAATTCAATTTCATATCTAGAATATTCAAGTTATGTTTGGTTATGGTTCTGAAAGTAGAAACTCTTTAAATGGTATTTGGCAGATTGGTTGCTAAACCATTTATAAAGAATATTCTTGAAAGCATCCAACTTTCAGAGTCATACCACTGTTGTGTTTATTGGTTCAGAAAAGTATCACATGGAAATGAAAGACTTCTCCAAATTCCAGTTTACCCAGTTTCGAAGAGAAGATGAACTGAAAATTTTGAAATATTACCAAACAGGCCCTAATTTTTTGTGGGCAATACTTAATATCTTTTATTGATATCCACAGGTTGAGAATGGGTTCAGAGGCACTAGTTTCCCTGTAATAATTGCTGATGCTACCATCTGTCAAGAAGTTAGACTCCTAGAGTCTGAATTTGTTGCTGCAAAAATAAATGGTACCATTGGTGAGGATCAAATCCACGAGTCAGGTAGACCAAGGTCACAGGAAGAAGTCTTGCACTTCCTAAATGAGCTCGGTTGGCTATTTCAACGGAAAAGAAACTCTGCAGTCGATATCCCTGATTTTAGACTTTATCGGTTCAAATTTCTATTCATATTCTCTGTCGAAAGGGACTGTTGTGCGTTGGTCAGAACCCTCCTCGACATTTTGTTACTAAAAAAGCTTGAAGGGGGTGAGCCTTCGAGAGAGTCTATAGAGATGCTATCAGACATTCATCTCTTGAACAGGGCAGTGAAAAGGAGGTGTCGGAAAATGGTGGACCTGCTCATTCATTATTCTGTGCTTGGTGGTAATTATGCCCCCACTTACATATTCCCACCAAATCTTGTTGGGCCTGGTGGTATTACACCTCTACATCTGGGTGCTTCTATGTCTGGTTCTGATGACATAATCGATGCTTTGACAAGTGACCCACAGGAGGTATGTTTCCCTTGTTAATCTTTTGATCATAGTTGCATTTAACGCATGGTAATAGGCAGATCTAGTTGAAGGCTCTTTCTTAACGTGTCTGGTCTCAAATAGCCATTACTTAAGTTTAGGGCTCTTTTTTCTGCCCTTGGAAACAAAAAAGTAACTAAAAGAGAAGTCAAGTATGTGAACCTTGGTTGATCCGTTTGAGTTGGAGCTCCAATAGTTTACATTTTTTGTGTTTTCTAATCCAAAATTAAACTACTTAAGGGTGAGAAAAAATTTATTGGTAAACTGTGTTTAGAGCTTGGACTGTGTAACAAGGCCGATGTTTGATTCAGTTCTTGTATATTCATTTGCTAGAATCTTTATGAATTACAATTTGTGACCCCATACCAGTAGGGAAAATGATTTTCGTAATCTTGCAATTTTTAAACCTTGTTGACTGAAGATTTGAAAGTATTTTTGGAAATTATTTCAAACTTCAAAAAAGCCAAAAGATCCATGCAATTCATCCTAAAATGTTGTCATTGAATAAAACGGGCTTGTAGCAGAAAAGATCATCTGTTTCATTTAAGTGTTTCAAAGCATCTTGCTTTTGTTTTCATTCCTTTCTCTTCGATTGTAGATTGGGTTGCAATGCTGGAACTCCCTTCTAGATACAAACAGGTTATCACCGCATGCATATGCTTTGATGAGAAACAACCACTCTTATAACAGTCTGGTAGCTCGTAAATTTGCCGACAAGAAAAACAGCCAAGTGTCCGTAACAATCAGGAACGAGGCTGGGCAACAAGAGAACATGTGGTTTAGGCGAGGACAATCAGCATCATGTTCCAAGTGTGCAGCAATTGCTGGATACAGTTGTAGTTCAACTCGTTCGAAAGGTTTGCTTCATCATGGTCCATCCATGCTGTCCATTCTCGCCATTGCGGCTGTTTGTGTCTGCGTTTGTCTACTTTTCCGAGGAGACCCAGAAGTGTCCCAAGATGGGCCATTTAAGTGGGCGAATGTTGGTTTTGGCTCAATTTAATTGGAAGGGGGAAAACGAAGTATATATCTTTGTTAGAAATTACGGTAGTAATACAATTTGGACTCGCCATGCACTGATGAACTTTTCTACGCATGTTGTGGGCCCCACTGTTGAAGATCTGTTTCGATTTTGACCCTTCCAATGTTATATTTCTGGCTCCATACCTGATGGTTCGACACATGAAAATAACTAGCAAATTGGACTCAAGGACATTTGATTTGGAATTTTCTGACTTGCCTTGAGAATGATCAAAGAATGAGCTTATGATGATTAAATATATATAGGCAATATTATATGTTTGCCATATAATTCTGGTCCTGGATATACATTTCCCTTTTCTGACCTGAGAATTAGGTTTGTTCGACACCCTGCCTTGATTTACTTGTTTTCCGGTTAAAATATTGTTTATGTTCGTTCATGTGACGTTTGTTCAAGCTCCGGTAATATCAGATACCAGATGAGACCGTGAGCCAATGAGAATGGCAATGCAATAATCAAAAGGTTCGGATTTTATGAGACAGCTAAGAAGAAAAGGCTGACTATACTATATGTTTTTCTCTTCATTTTTTCTTTAGTTCTCTGGTGGTAATCTCTTTCTTGTGCTCTTCGATATCTGGGATTGTGGTTTGGAGTTGGTTTTCACTGACCTTGGATTAGTAAGCAGGATTCGTTAGGAGTAGTATTTATATAGTTTTGTACTGCAAGATTTGTATTTGTATAATAGGATGTGTTATTTTGTCTTAAATGCATAAGATTTCACATTTATAAATATGTACTGTCAATGACAAGTTTGTATAAAATTGACAAATGCAAAAGTTGTTTTGATTATAATGTTGCAAGAGCAAGCAATGAACAGTAGTGTTGTGTTCTTTTGTTCTTAGTTGTTAAGAGCATTTGTATCAGATTATTCCCTATTAGGGTTCTCTCTGTTTTATGTAACAAAAATATAGATAATATTATTTTTTGAATTTGTATCAAAATACTTAATGATTGCTTAAAATAGAGAATTTCTAAAATGGTTTTGCAAATCTGAAGAAATACATTTTTTTACTTAAGTATATAAAATTAATATATTTTTATAT
This sequence comes from Embelia ribes, assembly GCA_001753735.1. NCBI lineage: Eukaryota > Viridiplantae > Streptophyta > Magnoliopsida > Ericales > Primulaceae > Embelia > Embelia ribes. Next base: position 12,029 of record MKEJ01003666.1, read on the forward strand.
CATGTCATCAATTTACTATTATATTAAAAAAATTAATATATTCTTTCTTTACTCGATCCGTTAGTATTATTAATTAAAAATAAAAATGTTTTAAGTATTTAAAATAATTAAATAATAATTTTGATTTATTATTTAAAATAATTATTGAGCTTAAAATTACTAAATGTGACAAAAATTAAAACTTAGGTATATAGAAAATAATTTTTATTTTTAAAATAAATAAATAATTATAATTTTATTAGTATTTATGTAAAAATATTATTTTTAAAATTGTACAACAAACATATAATTGAAATTAATTTTTAATATTTAAACTATATATTTATCAAATTTTAAATTAAAATTTTATATTATAAAATTTAATATTTAATGCTAAGATTTAGTAGTTTTTTACTAAGCAATTCTATTTATATTTCTATTATTTATATAATAAATTTTTGTAGGATTTTTTTATTTATAATTTTCTTCTATCTCATCATTTCTATTTCCCTTTCTCTTTCTTTGCTTAAAAAAAATTTATTTATATATTTTTATTGATATATCAAATTAATAAATTAAATAAAATTAAAATCATAAATTTAAAGTTAAGAAATAATAATATTTTTATCAATATATAATCAAACAAATAATATTTCATAATAATAAATGTATTGCTATGTATGGAATTTTAAATGTGGAATGATTAAAGATATGAAATAGTATTTTAATGTAGTGGAAAATGTGATAGATAATTGTATGCAAAGGGTAATAAATTGAAATTCTGTAAATAGAGATGAAACTCATTTTTTTTTTGTATTTTAGGAAATTTGCTAAGAGAATATGATGTAAATGCTCTTAAAATACTTGTAGCTAGGAGTGTAAATGAATAGAGCCGTTCGAAAGCCGTTCGAGAGTAACTCGTTACGTAGCTCGACTCGTTTGATAAAAGAGCCGAGTAAGAGCCAAATTTTATAACTCGTTTAGTAAATGAGCCGAGCTAAAACTTGGTAAAGCTCGGTTCGATAGCTTGAGAACTTGACTCGTTTATATATATATATATATATATATATATATTAGTTTAAGATTACACAGGCACACAATAATATGGAGAATTCTATTTCTCCCACATCGGTTGTACAAAGGAGATTACCTTTTAAGTATAATCCCATATAAATTTTAACTATTAATAAAAGAACTGGATCGCGAGCCATCACAAGCTCTAGATACTAAAAGATAGCTAGAGCTAAAGCTGAATGGTTTAGGATCGTGGAGAGCCGAGCTCGAATTAAAGCTCAGTGATAAACTTGGCGAGCGGAGCTTAAATAACTCCAAACCAGGTTCAACTCGGTTCGTTTATTGTACAAATGTATTAATAGTGAACAAATGATAAGATTGCCATGAATATGAAGTTGTATTGGTGTGTTTCGTAGAAATGCAGCTGTGTCGTACACGTGTGTCTCTGCTTACATTGTAACTTTGTAATTTCTCCTATGCAACAATTAGCTGATACTTGTGGCTTGCAATGGTTTGCCTGTTTGGAGTTGGCAATGGTGGGATGGGCACAAGTTGTCATTGGTTAGTTGGGGTTGTGGCATCTTACTCCACTACTTTTGGAGTTCGATTAGTAGACAAATTGTCAACCATTATTATTATTATAAGGGTCCATAAATTTATTTAATGTTTATAAACAAAATCGAAGATTGGGGACCCAAATTGGTCCGGACGAGATGCAGGACCAGAGTTAATCCGGATGAGAGTAAGTTCGTCCGGCATTGTCCAGACGAGATTCTAATCGGAAAATTTTGTAAAAAAGACGTGTTGTATTATATTACGAACCCTATCTTCTTAAAACATATTTTGGCTGCCCCAAACACATATATATAGAGATAAGGTGATTTTCTAGAGCCTCAAACATCAAATTCTAGGTGGTTAAACGTGTCGATTAGCGATCTAAGAGCGGATTTGAGATATTCTCTTTGTTCTCTACAACGTGAGCTAGGTGGTTCATCGAGTTTACACCTAGTGGGTGGAACACTAATTCACCTTTTAGCAAGTAGATGATTACTTGATGTATGGTTATACAAATAGTAATTGAATTATCGTTTATTATACGTAGGTGATTGTGAATTTGGTGGTGAGCTTGGTAGAGGCAGAAGTTAGGGTTTTTCATCAAGCTTTCCAAGAAGTCGCGCACCAAATTTTAGGTGTGATTAGAATTTGCTATATTTGTGATTAGAACCATTAGTCTTTATGTGATTGTGTTTATGAGTTGTGGTTATATGCTTTTGTGGCCTAATGTGTGGTAGATAATTGTGTACTTTTATGAGTAGTATAATTTGAAAATTGGTACGACAAAAACATAACGAGAATATTTGAATTGATCTTTCTCATCGAAGTGAATAAATTGAGTTTAACGTTTAGAGGGTGTGAGGACTGACCCTCGAAAAGGAGAAGGTGCTTACATATGGTGCGAGGATTGGCCTTAAAATGTGAGTCTATGAAAGGGTACGAGGACTAACTTTCTAAACCTTTACACGTAAGGTCATGGGAGAGGCACAACCCATTGAGCGTGTGTGTTAAAATGTAGGGTTAATCTATGAATAGCAAGAGAATATTTGTGGTATAACTAAATGAGTACATATATTCTTTTTTTCTTTCTTGAGTAGTTATATTGTGATAAATTTTATTGTTGTACTTTGGTTGTTCATATTCACATGCATAATTTCTCTATGTTCAACTAGCAAACATAGTGAAACTAACCACCAGATTGGGTTTATTTTGTTATTCCAAATAGGGACAGAATAGGTGGATTTCATATTCAGGATTAAAGTAGGTGGAACTCACTTGAATCTATAAGAATTAGTTTATTTTGTTTTAATATTTTAAGAATAATGTTTAGTTAATTTCAAAAACTTTATGCCGAAAAACTAAGATGATATTTTGAGATTTTGGAGTTTTCAAATAAATGAGTGAACTGTTTTAAGCCTGAGTTAATATTTTATGAGATATTGAGAAAATGATGTTTATTTGAGATATTTTATTTTTCATTATATGAGATGTTGTATGAGTCATGTACTCGGGATGTGTTGTGAAATTTCGGGGCTTGATAGTTTGGTATCAAAGCTCAGAGTATACTATCTTGGGAACTGGTGGGTGCCGGGTTAAATGTCCTTGAGTGAGCTGTGTTTAGAAGTTGGGTAGGCGTACAAGAATATGAATATTTTATGTGTTTTGTTGTGCCTTGTGTGATTTGGGTGCTTCAATCCATGAGTCGCATATTTTTCAAAAAATTATTATTTTTTTCATATAGAAAAACAAGTGGTGGGTTGGAGGTGAATGTTGACGTATTAGGTCAGTGATAGCTATGCAGGGGATACTATAACGTTCCGAAAATTTTCGAATAAATTTTTCGCATTCATAATAATATTATAGAAGCATGTAATATTATTATTTGTATTAATGAAGTATAAATTGTATTCATGAAGTATGAAATGCATTTAATGATGAAGAAGTGAAGTATGTAGTGTACGAGGTCACTACGAGGCATAGAAGAATTTATGAAGATGGTATGAGAGGTTACGAAATGATT